>JALIZF010000991.1:0-123898 GCA_029948255.1 Telmatactis stephensoni | reverse complement strand
GGAAATAAGTTCATGACAATTTTAAAGTATATATATATATATATATACACTCGATTGCAGAAAGGTTGTAGTCTACATTTTACACAAATATCTAATTCATTCAGTATACTAATGAGATGCAATTTGTAAATACGCGATCATAACACCCAAAATATAGTTCTTGAATATGCTAGAGTTTAGAAAGACTAAAAAATATATTTTGACAATCACTGCATGCAAGCAATGCCGATTTAAGCAGTATTTTGGGTTTTGCATCTCATTAGATATTTGTATATTTGTGTATTTGCAGACTACAATCTTTCTGCAATCGAGTGTATATATATATATATATATATAATTATTTCTAGACAGACAAATCAACAAAAGATACACTATTGAGCACTCTGAAAGCAATTTTGCTTTATTTAAAGTTAAATATATATATATATATTATTGTATACTTTAATTCGCCGTTTCCTTGGCATTCTCTCTAGATCGACACAACTGATCACCGAATGTCTCATACCTTGCATTAATGCTGCAAAACACAGGCCGTGATCGCCTTTAGCTCGAGAATCGGTCATCTTGGTTGGTTATAGTAGCCTTGTATACTTAATTTGGCATTTCCTTGGAACTCTCTCTAGATCAACTCAAAATCACCGAATGTCTCATACTTTGCATTCATGCTGCAAAACACTCTGTGATCGCCCTTTAGCTCGAGAATCGGTCATCTTGGTTGGTTATAGTAACAATAATATATATATATATATATATATATATATATATATATATATATATATATAATATATATATATAATATAATATATTATATATATATATATATATACACACCAAATCCCTAAAACTTTGATATTGTTCTGATATATATACATATATATATCCGCCATTTTCCATTGTCTTTCCTTTTGTTCTGAAGGTTGTTCTCAAGGGAAAAACTTGAGAACAAAAGGAAAGACAATAGAAAATGGCGGATATATATGTATATATATCAGAACAATATCAAAGTTTTAGGGATTTGGTGTATATATATATATATATATATATATATATATATATATATATATATATATATATATATATATATATATATATATATATATATATATATATGTATATATATATATATATATAAATTGAACAAATGTTGGGGATTGGCTGAGGTTTTTCCAACTTTTAATTTCACACTGACGTTTCGGCTTGCGCCTTCTTCAGAGTGCTGTTACAATTAAATGCGTCACAAGGTAATTAGCTAATTAAAGTTACATTTCATGTGTAGGAAAAATTCGTGAGAGGTCAAGGGGTCTGGTATCTAGATTTGTAAAAAGTATTACTTAAATGAACTCATAGTTGTGGTACCAGAACTCTTAACCCACTCGTTTGTTCAGACCAAATGGTTGAAAAGTCTTCATTTTCACAATCCAAAATCGTTCTCTTTCTCTAAGGATATCTTTCTTGCGATCGATATCCAAATCGTTCTTTTTTATCTGTTCTATTGGTATTATTTCTGTATTGATGTTAAAATTATGATCACTTTTGATGAAATGTTCTGCAAGCTCACAAGACTCCACTCATATATATATATATACACTCGATTGCAGAAAGGTTGTAGTCTGCAAATACACAAATATACAAATATCTAATGAGATGCAAAACCCAAAATACTGCTTAAATGGGCATTGCTTGCATGCAATGATTGTCAAAATATATTTTTAGTCTTTCTAAACTCTAGCAGATGTTCAAGAACTATATTTTGGGTGTTGTGATCGCGTATTTACAAATTGCATCTCATTAAATATACTGAATAAATTAGATATTTGTGTAAATGTAGACTACAACCTTTCTGCAATCGAGTGTATATGTATATATATATATATATATATATATATATATATATATATATATATACGCGAATATAGGAGTTCAGCGACGTGGAAGAGGGCTCAATACTTTCGTAGAGCTTAATATATATATACTTTAAAATTGTCATGAACTTATTTCCAAAGAGTGCTCGACTATAAAAATATATAAAAAAAATTAAATATTAATTTTTTGAGCTACAAGCTTTGAATTTGATCCATTGATTTATTGCTACAGACCTGTTTCGTATGGTTTTACCCACACTCATCGGGCAATTTACAATGAATGACCGTTGGATTCGGGGGTGGAAGCTGAATATTTTGTTTTGAGTATCCAATATTCAAACTGTCGATATTCAATATTCAAAGTAAATTTTCAAATATTCAAAGTAAATTTTCAAATATTCAAACTAATCTAAAGTCAATATTCAATATTCAATATTCAGCTTCCACCCCCGAGTTGGATATCCTATGCTGGAAATTTAAAAGAGACTAGTTGCTAGGTTACATATATCAGGTTACATAGAAGTTCCTAAGCGTGTATTTATTTCTGTGGGGGCATGGACTTGCGAGTTCGTTGCGTTTGTTCAGGGTAGATAGGTGTTTCTTACAAATTATGATAAATTTTTCGTTTAAACAAAGATTGCATTTCTTGTTTTCATTATTATATGGTTGGCTTCTTTTAATTATTTTCCACGTCACCCTGAATTTTCTATTTTTGTCTTTCTGTTCCCAAATATGTTTAGATAGTTCTGTGGCATTTCTTTTCCTACTGTGTTTGAAGGAGGTCAAGTGGTTTCTATATCTTTCCTTGAAGTTAGTTGCGAGTCCTACGTATGTTCCCGTTGATGTGTCTGTGGTTACTGTGGCTTGGTATATTACGTTGGTTTGTTGGCAGTTTCCATTAAGGGGGCAGTCGAGTTTTTTTCTGCAGTTACATTTTGGTTCTTGTTGTTCGCCGGTTGTGCTGATTCTACTTGAGATTTTGCTTTTGTTGTGGGAGTCGATTATATTCTTCACATTGGGCATACATGAGTAGCTTAGCTTCAAAGTATTCTTGTTAAAAATCTTGTGTAGGGGGTGGTCTTTTGTGAAGCATTTGTTAACTGTGTTGAGGAATTTTCTCCCTAGGTTAGTCTTTACATTAGAGTTCCAGGGTGGGTTGAACCAAGTTATGTTCCGTTTTCGTTTTTTTCTAGCTTTCGTTGTTCCATTAGTTTGCGGTTTAAATGTTAATTTGTGGTTGTAGCCACTTTTGTCTAGTGCTTTTTGATAAGGCGGGATAGTTTCATTGAAGACTTTCTTCGTTAGAGGAAATATTACTTAGTTGTTTATTTATATTCAGTGGTATGTTTCTTAGTAGTAGAGGTGGATGGTTACTTTGGTTGTGGACGTAAAGGAGTTTATTATTAGGCTTCATGTATGGCTTGTAAGTCTCATTAGTTAGGTTAATAGTTACGTCAAGGATCGGAAGTTCACGATTTTTTTGTTCGCGTCAATTGTTATTTTTAGCTTGTTGTCTTTAAATATTTTTGTTATCCGTTTCTTTGTCCTTTCTATCTCTTGTGGTGTAGATCTACAAGCTATTAGTCCATCGTCTCTGTATAGGCCAGCCTTGTTCTTAAGTGTAGGGTCCAGTAACGAAAGCATGTAGAGTCCAATGAGTGCGCATGTCTCGGCGCCGTCATATGATCCCATTGTCACATCAAACATGTTTGTCGTGTCTCGTTTTGTCCATGGAGAATGTTGGTGATGGAGCAGTGATCTTTTTGCGTGGATAATAATGTCTTTGTCTTGTTGGGTGATATTAGTAAAGCTTGATGCGTAGTTTAGCGCTTTTGTAAGCAAGTCCTCAGTTATCGAAGGGTAAAAGTCACATACATCAAATGTGATAAATGCGTGCTGGTTCTTTTTCGGTATCGTTTTAAACCAATTTATTGTGTCATTAGTGCTTTTCCAAAGTTTACATTTGTTGATTTTATAATTTCTTGATTTATCTTGTCTAGTATTTGTTTGCTAACTATTCCAATTTCAGACTTGGTTGGGTTGATTAGTCTACAAGTTGGTTTGTTGTTAAAGTCTGGTTTGTGATCTTTTAGCGTGATGAACGGGTCTTTGGGTGATGTTATCTCAATTCTGTCATCTAAATGTAAGTTCATTGCGATGTCTTTATCTTTACTGTTTATAATATTTGTCGTTGTAGGTTCGGTTTTCTTGTATGATTTTGTCACATTTTTATCAAGCAGTTTTCTATAGTCTTCGGGTTTTGTCTTGTAGTAGTTAGTTGTTTTATCGGCTTTGACGTATACATGGTTATCTTCTCGCAACTCTTCGAGGTCTTTGTTTATTACTCGTTGTAATTTTTAAGGTTGTTATTGGTTTTGAATTCTATAGATTGGATTGTTTTAAGCATAGAGTCTTCAAATTCACTAAGTTCCATTATATGAGGTGCTGACCGTTTAGACTTGAATCCGTATGTTTCTTTCGTTTCGCTTGTGTTGTTCGGGTTTAAAAAGAAGTACGCTTTCCATCGCATGCGTTGGATGAGTGATTCCGTTTTCTGTATTAGTGTTCGGAAAAAATATATATTTACTTGATTTCAATCTTTATATTAGTATGTTTATTTAATATCTCGAACCGCCTTCGCAAAATTTGTATCACAATAATATTTTATTCCTTAATTAGTTTATTTAGCAACTTATATACTAATAGCATCATTTTGTTTTGTACAAGTAAAAGTATTTGAATTTTTTTTGTTTAGTCGTTTTCTCGTATGGGGAAAACTTGTTGGATGGGGGTTTGGGTGTGGCCTGTGGTGCGGGTCTCGTGACAATAAGTTGAAAAATCACGGAGATACGAATTTTCAAAAAAAAAACAAAAAACGAAATTTTGTGTGAAAAAACCCTTGTTGTTATGCAAGAGATACCAACAAATTTCGATTTTTGAAAATTCGTATCTCCTTGGTTTTTCAATTTATATCCTTCAAACTTCACAATTTTACAGATTTTGATGTGCTCTTTCGAGCTATGGTCACTGTTTTTAAGTTTGGGAACTTTTGGAAGTACATGAAAAAGCCGTTAGTATGAAATGACTGTAGCAATTCACAAATACGTCATTTACACGTATAAGATTACAGAATACGTCTTGGTAACTGTCCTATTCGGATTCAGCATGAAAAATTAGCTAAGAATAGTTTCCAGCTTCTACCCCCAAATGCATGCCTTCTGCACTTCTTGCGATCGACTTTTTTCAGTTTTGCGCCTAGTCTAGTACAGTGGTACGGTGGCACAACATTGTGGTACGGCGGGTACGGTCTATTTTTAGCCGTGGGGTACAACGATACATGCAAGATCACGTCAAATATATTGTGAGACTGGTACGGGCGAACAGTTCACGTCTATTTTCAGACGGAGTTCAGTAGTCTTGTAATTTTAGAATACTCTGACACATCCGAGTCATCTCCCTAGAATTAGAGATCTTTCGCATGTCTCTGCTCCATATGCTAAAGATCTAGATAACAAAATCGTTACAAGTAAAATCAGCTAAAAAAGTAGACTTCTAAAAGCATGTTATAAAGGATTGTTGAAGTCATGCATGAGAGAAAATGTGTATTGAAAACAGAGTATTTTGTAAACGCTTAATTGCGACTATTGTTATTTGCCTTAGATCTATTTCAGAATCATGTGATTTGCATATTTTGTAAGTGTTTCCTACTATAGTAGATAATTAGCATATGGAGCAGAGACATGCGAAAGATCTCTATTTTCTGGTCCGTTGGTTCAGTCGCTAGGTCTACCACTAAACCCTTGTCTTTTTATGATTATAGCTAACCGATATCCACTAGTGATCTTAACACCACTAAAAGCAGCCCCACCGCATTCAGGATTCTTAAATATAGATTGTTTCAAACGTAAGACGTCTAGTGGTTTGAATTTCAATTTCAAAACAATGCAACACGTGTTGTACCTTTTCAAGACCCAATGGTAGTATAATTAGCTGATTCAACATGTAAGTTTAACAAAAACCTTAACAAGAAAAAAAACACGAACACTTGGTTAGTATATGTTATATCTTCTTATCGATCAGTAATTTCATCAAACCAGACCGAAAATACTAAGGTTACCAAACAGAAAAAACAGCGACAAAACCAGTCATCCAATTATTCAACACTATTCAACGTTACTCTATGAAATCACGATTGAGTTTATGCAGAATACAAGCACGAAGAATTACGTTTTATCTTCTTGTTTACTGCATGGTAATCCATAGTATATCAAACGAGACGAAAACGTCATCATTTAACGGATAAAAATAGGACAGTGACGGAACCAGTCATCCAATATCATTCCATTGTGACCATCACCATTTTGACCCAAATTTCTGGCAATGCATTAATTGATACTCTAAACAAGTTGAGACACATACCTTTTTTATCGGATACTTTATGATCGTCGCCAGTTTTAGAACGACTGTAAACCGATTATTTTTAGAACACCGCTTGTGAGGTACGGAACACTTGTATCTCAGAGGTATGAGGTACAGTGAGGTTTTGACCACATACTTGCAATTTTCTCGCTTTCTAATTGGTCGAGAACCGTGGCCATGGTAATTAAGGACATACAATAGATCTGATAGTGTCATCTGTCACGCAAAGCAAACTCAAACTTTTTGAAGCGTTTTTTTTTGTAAAAAGAAGACAGTATTTTTCATTTTTAATTAAGTAGAAAAAAAACGAAATTTTGTGTGAAAAAACCCTTGTTGTTATGCAAGAGATACCAACAAATTTCGATTTTTGAAAATTCGTATCTCCTTGGTTTTTCAATTTATATCCTTCAAACTTCACAATTTTACAGATTTTGATGTGCTCTTTCGAGCTATGGTCACTGTTTTTAAGTTTGGGAACTTTTGGAAGTACATGAAAAAGCCGTTAGTATGAAATGACTGTAGCAATTCACAAATACGTCATTTACACGTATAAGATTACAGAATACGTCTTGGTAACTGTCCTATTCGGATTCAGCATGAAAAATTAGCTAAGAATAGTTTCCAGCTTCTACCCCCAAATGCATGCCTTCTGCACTTCTTGCGATCGACTTTTTTCAGTTTTGCGCCTAGTCTAGTACAGTGGTACGGTGGCACAACATTGTGGTACGGCGGGTACGGTCTATTTTTAGCCGTGGGGTACAACGATACATGCAAGATCACGTCAAATATATTGTGAGACTGGTACGGGCGAACAGTTCACGTCTATTTTCAGACGGAGTTCAGTAGTCTTGTAATTTTAGAATACTCTGACACATCCGAGTCATCTCCCTAGAATTAGAGATCTTTCGCATGTCTCTGCTCCATATGCTAAAGATCTAGATAACAAAATCGTTACAAGTAAAATCAGCTAAAAAAGTAGACTTCTAAAAGCATGTTATAAAGGATTGTTGAAGTCATGCATGAGAGAAAATGTGTATTGAAAACAGAGTATTTTGTAAACGCTTAATTGCGACTATTGTTATTTGCCTTAGATCTATTTCAGAATCATGTGATTTGCATATTTTGTAAGTGTTTCCTACTATAGTAGATAATTAGCATATGGAGCAGAGACATGCGAAAGATCTCTATTTTCTGGTCCGTTGGTTCAGTCGCTAGGTCTACCACTAAACCCTTGTCTTTTTATGATTATAGCTAACCGATATCCACTAGTGATCTTAACACCACTAAAAGCAGCCCCACCGCATTCAGGATTCTTAAATATAGATTGTTTCAAACGTAAGACGTCTAGTGGTTTGAATTTCAATTTCAAAACAATGCAACACGTGTTGTACCTTTTCAAGACCCAATGGTAGTATAATTAGCTGATTCAACATGTAAGTTTAACAAAAACCTTAACAAGAAAAAAAACACGAACACTTGGTAGTATATGTTATATCTTCTTATCGATCAGGTAATTTCATCAAACCAGACCGAAAATACTAAGGTTACCAAACAGAAAAAACAGCGACAAAACCAGTCATCCAATTATTCAACACTATTCAACGTTACTCTATGAAATCACGATTGAGTTTATGCAGAATACAAGCACGAAGAATTACGTTTATCTTCTTGTTTACTGCATGGTAATCCATAGTATATCAAACGAGACGAAAACGTCATCATTTAACGGATAAAAATAGGACAGTGACGGAACCAGTCATCCAATATCATTCCATTGTGACCATCACCATTTTGACCCAAATTTCTGGCAATGCATTAATTGATACTCTAAACAAGTTGAGACACATACCTTTTTTATCGGATACTTTATGATCGTCGCCAGTTTTAGAACGACTGTAAACCGATTATTTTTAGAACACCGCTTGTGAGGTACGGAACACTTGTATCTCAGAGGTATGAGGTACAGTGAGGTTTTGACCACATACTTGCAATTTTCTCGCTTTCTAATTGGTCGAGAACCGTGGCCATGGTAATTAAGGACATACAATAGATCTGATAGTGTCATCTGTCACGCAAAGCAAACTCAAACTTTTTGAAGCGTTTTTTTTTTTGTAAAAAGAAGACAGTATTTTTCATTTTTAATTAAGTAGAAAAAAAACGAAATTTTGTGTGAAAAAACCCTTGTTGTTATGCAAGAGATACCAACAAATTTCGATTTTTGAAAATTCGTATCTCCTTGGTTTTTCAATTTATATCCTTCAAACTTCACAATTTTACAGATTTTGATGTGCTCTTTCGAGCTATTGTCACTGTTTTTAAGTTTGGGAACTTTTGGAAGTACATGAAAAAGCCGTTAGTATGAAATGACTGTAGCAATTCACAAATACGTCATTTACACGTATAAGATTACAGAATACGTCTTGGTAACTGTCCTATTCGGATTCAGCATGAAAAATTAGCTAAGAATAGTTTCCAGCTTCTACCCCCAAATGCATGCCTTCTGCACTTCTTGCGATCGACTTTTTTCAGTTTTGCGCCTAGTCTAGTACAGTGGTACGGTGGCACAACATTGTGGTACGGCGGGTACGGTCTATTTTAGCCGTGGGGTACAACGATACATGCAAGATCACGTCAAATATATTGTGAGACTGGTACGGGCGAACAGTTCACGTCTATTTTCAGACGGAGTTCAGTAGTCTTGTAATTTTAGAATACTCTGACACATCCGAGTCATCTCCCTAGAATTAGAGATCTTTCGCATGTCTCTGCTCCATATGCTAAAGATCTAGATAACAAAAATCGTTACAAGTAAAATCAGCTAAAAAAGTAGACTTCTAAAAGCATGTTATAAAGGATTGTTGAAGTCATGCATGAGAGAAAATGTGTATTGAAAACAGAGTATTTTGTAAACGCTTAATTGCGACTATTGTTATTTGCCTTAGATCTATTTCAGAATCATGTGATTTGCATATTTTGTAAGTGTTTCCTACTATAGTATAATTAGCATATGGAGCAGAGACATGCGAAAGATCTCTATTTTCTGGTCCGTTGGTTCAGTCGCTAGGTCTACCACTAAACCCTTGTCTTTTTATGATTATAGCTAACCGATATCCACTAGTGATCTTAACACCACTAAAAGCAGCCCCACCGCATTCAGGATTCTTAAATATAGATTGTTTCAAACGTAAGCGTCTAGTGGTTTGAATTTCAATTTCAAAACAATGCAACACGTGTTGTACCTTTTCAAGACCCAATGGTAGTATAATTAGCTGATTCAACATGTAGTTTAACAAAAACCTTAACAAGAAAAAAAAACACGAACACTTGGTTAGTATATGTTATATCTTCTTATCGATCAGGTAATTTCATCAAACCAGACCGAAATACTAAGGTTAACAAACAGAAAAAAACAGCGACAAAACCAGTCATCCAATTATTCAACACTATTCAACGTTACTCTATGAATCACGATTGAGTTTATACAGAATACAAGCACGAAGAATACGTTTTATCTTCTTGTTTACTGCATGGTAATCCATAGTATATCAAACGAGACGAAAACGTCATCATTTAACGGATAAAAAAGGACAGTGACGGAACCAGTCATCCATATCATTCCATTGTGACCATCACCATTTTGACCCAAATTTCTGGCAATGCATTAATTGATACTCTAAACAAGTTGAGACACATACCTTTTTTATCGATACTTTATGATCGTCGCCAGTTCTAGAACGACTGTAAACCGATTATTTTTAGAACACCGCTTGTGAGGTACGGAACACTTGTATCTCAGAGGTATGAGGTACAGTGAGGTTTTGACCACATACTTGCAATTTTCTCGCTTTCTAATTGGTCGAGAACCGTGGTAATTAAGGACATACAATAGATCTGATGATAGTGTCATCTGTCACGCAAAGCAAACTCAAACTTTTTGAAGCGTTTTTTTTTTTTTGTAAAAAGAAGACAGTATTTTTCATTTTTAATTAAGTAGAATGACTACAAAGAGCAAAAGTCTAATTGTTTTTGTCAAGAAAATCGATAGCTACTAACAAAACCTCCAGATTCACAACATTTACGGAGCCCGATGAAAATTTACAAAAATTTCGCGCGACTTTCATCCTATCCACGGAGATGTTGATGTTGATGTTGAAACAACTCTCAAAAAGACTTCATTTCTACTGCACATATATTAAAATCACAAAATGTCATGAATTTTGCAGCCTTAGTATCAGTGCTGCAAAAACTGTTTGATCTAACCTAATAATGACAACAATAGCTTTTATATAAAGCTAATATCTTGCTGCAGGTAAACAGAATAAAAATATATCAATAATTATATGATTGCAATCTCGGTTAATATTTAGTTAAACTAGCTGTTGTAGTTTTATAATATAGCATTATAGGCGAACTACTCACCGTTTAGTTCACTTTGTCCATTAAGAAGTGATACTTTTTCAAGCTCATACTGACCCTGTGTGTTGATAGCGAAGTTGCCATAGACTGTAGATAGCCGAAATAGCTTGAGGTCAAATTGACCAAGGCCGTATTTCTTTGCCTGGTCTTTAACCCCTAAAAGTTAATAACTTGTTTTTAAACTCCCGAAGTTATCTTTATCGTTATCTTGAATGACAATTCTTGACTTATATCGCTCGATAGGGTTGGCGTCGCTCGCTCGATAGAAACTCACCAGAGCTTTTACAACCTTCATTCTCAACCGTATCAGAATAGTAATCCGAGCCGGTATATACTTGCTACACTTGGCCAGTTTAATTTTACCAGAACTAGAGTCCGACAATCAAATCATTCACTCAGCAGACATGTTCAAAGTCGACACAGGGAACCCAAAAGTGCCATTTTGTGATCCTTTCAGCGGCTTTTATACGAGTTTTTAAGATTTTATCTGTACATTTTAGATAAGCAACAAAAAAGTCAGTTACCATTTTTGTTGTCAGTTATCAGTACAAAAAAGCCTTGTTTGTCAGTTGTCAGTGGCATTTTGGCCATTTATCAGTTGTCAGTTAACCCCATTACTACCCTGTTGAATATAATTTTAAAGAAAAACAGCTACAAAACAGCCTTCCTTTAGATTTTCAAGGAAGGTTTTTAGAAACTTACATAGATATTGCCTGTTTGTGAAGGACCCAGTGTATATCTGAGGAATTGTCAAAGAAAGAAAAATTAGCATTTGATAATAGTATGAAGTAATGGTACAGTCTTGCTGTTGCTGTACAGGGTTTTCATTAAGTTTTGAGATGATAGGAGACGATCATGAACTAGCCAGAGAGTACCGGTCACCACAAAGTATAATCAATATATCGTCATTGGTTTGGATCAGAAAACAAAGGGAGTTGAAACGTGTAACACGGGTTCCATGCTCCGGAATATTCAAATTATGCAAATGAGGCAAAGGCGCTTTTTGACCATATTTGGAAAATGAAAACTTGGCCAAAATATATTTTGTAGCTTTTATTTGTAATTTTTCGGTCATTATTAAAGTATATTTTGCATTTTTGATGACTTTGGACATCCTAAAGTGCAACTTCGTACTCTGAAAAGAAAGTTACGATCAGCTCCAAATGTTGAGTTCTCAAGGCAAACAGTAAGTGGATTTACAAAGCATTTTATCGCTCTTTCAGCTACTTTAAACACATTCAGAAAAACAAATAAACAACGTATTTAGTGTCTACCTAAGCGCTTCTATTTATTTGAATTTTTTTTAAATAATGACTGTCTGTTTACAAGTATAAAATCTCTGTAAAATTTCTCATATTCGAGGTTACGATTCAAGCGTTCCTTACCAGAAAATTGCCCTGGCTTGGCCTCCGAGTCTTCACAATTTAGTCAGTTACCTTGAAATAAAATTCTGTTTCGTTTTGAACATGATTTGATCACTATAAGCTGCTGGAAAGTGAGCAACAGTAGATGGTAAATTGTTCCGCCATTTTTTGAAGGTCATATCATTACCAAATATGGTCATAAAACGCTTGTTTTGCTCATTTGAATATTCCGGAGCATGGAACCAAAGAAATGTACTGTTTTACACGTTTCAACCCCTTATGTGTTTCTGTTTGGATTCAGTTTGGTTAATCAATTATTGAAGCCTGAGCCTCTTGCTAAAGAAATAGTTGCAGGGAATGGTGAGGATGAGAAGGAAAGCTGTGCTTATAGGGTATAAATAAGCCATTCTTGGCATAAAAGAACTGATTCAGATATACAGTCTCTTAATTCTTGAAAAGCATATTTTTATGCTCATGGGACAGTTAAAGGAGACAGAAGGCTTAATTATGTCAGCTTCAACTCTTAGGATAAAATGTCATTAGAGCAAAGATTGATAAAAGTCAGGATCACTCAGAGTAAGATGAAAGTTAATCATACAGGAAGTGAATGTCAAAAACTGGTACAAAAGGAGTATAAGTCATCTCTATTATAATATATGTAGGTGCTCTGCAGGGTAATGTAACCGACAGATTGAAGGAGTATTCAAACGAAATAAATGTAACAACACAAGAAAAGCTGTTGCAAAAATCTGCTCTATATGGTATGGGCAAGGATTCTTCAAAAGGTCCTTGAAATCTAAGAAACTAGCTGTAAGATGAACCTGGCTTGAATTTTCTGGTCATGTTAATCAAACTGTGTCAATTGAAAATAATAATTATAATAAATGGAATTCAGTGCTTGCAGGGTCATGCTACTATGTTTCCTCCTACTCATATGAAAACTGTTTTAATGCCCTAAGACCAGTGTAATAATCCTTATTATAATAGGTTCTCTGGGTAGTGTCTTGATAGAATGAAGGACTATCTCAGATATATAGTTCATGATCTTCTAATATTATCTCAAATTGTAATGAATTTCCTGCTTGCAGACTCCAAGATAAGCTTCATATCTTCACAGCACTTTGTAATATCCTCTACAGCTAGTATACATGAGTTCACAACAAAACGACATACAAAGAAATTGCAGTTCTACGATTTGACAAAAACAAACTTTGAAGTCAACATTTATACTACAGTAACCTAAATATATCTGAACGAAATGTCTTTTTCCAACGAAACAATGAGCTTTTCCCACCCCTTGCGTGACATTCTATTTTTTATCCAACAGCTAGCAACAAATATTAAGCTTATATATTTGACAGAAAAGCTTATTCTTACATCGAAATGAGTCGTTCGACAAATAGGTCTGAATCAAATTTACATCACTCGTATTAAAGAACCACTTGATTCACCCCAAAGAGAAACGACTCATACTTTTGAATCGATGACAATTACCGGTTCAACACGCTGCGGACTCTAGGACAAAAAAGTCTTGTATAGCGTTGAACATAGAAAGATCCACTTTAAAAATTTACATTCAGACGACGAATCTTACCTCGGATTTCAGATATGTCGCATTAGCTTTGAGTTTTCCAGAGATTTGATCGAATGAAGAACGAAATTTTGTGGCTTTAAGCCCGACACGAACCAAAATGGTTTCCAAACATTTGAAAATTATACCCGAGCCAATCAGAGACAGGCAATTCTTCCAAATTTGGAGATGTACCAGTACCGCTCGGACTTTTTTTAAATTTAGGCCGAGTGAGACTTGGTCTAATTGAATACTATATTTGGAAATCACCTCTGTGATTGGTCGGGATATGGATTTGAATTTGGGAGCCATCTTTGATCTTGAGTTCTTGAGTTTAGAGTTCTTTTCTTGTCACAAACGTTCGTATATTCTGTCATTCAGACTGTTATATCGTTGAATCACTCAAGCTGGACATCAAAGAGTTCGATTACCTTATTTTATTGGCATTATAGTCAAAGGGACCATTCGCAAACACGAGGTAAGACCCGGATAATTTCGAACAATGTTACTAATAACGTATCGTTGAATAATTGATTGAGAAACACTGAAATTGCGATACATTAATGACCACTAATACTGTATATATCGTGCACGGCATGTCATTTAATAATTTATGATCATATTTTCTTGGCACAACCAGTGAAATGTGCATTTGTGTAAAAGCAACGTATCTTAGTAGTAGGCCATTCAATCTGATCTTTCAATGATATTCATCTGTACTGGTTTACTGATCTTTGTGTTTTTTTTTGTGTGTGTGTGTGTTTGTGTGTGTGGCTCATGGCTGAGTGAATTCTTTGTTGGTCAATTTTTATTGAAAAGTGATTTTATTTGGAGTTTTGTGTGGTTTTCGTGATGGAAAAGCCAACACTAAATGACCCAAGGTTTATCTGGTATTTCAAGTTCTAAAATTCATAATTTTGATCGTTTGCTCGATTAGAAGGTAAAGGGGGACTCTGCTCGCAGCTGGATATTACAATACAAGATACAATGCAATGCAATGCAATACAATACAATACAATACAATTCATTCAAAGAAGAAGATGTAATAATTACCTTTAACAGTTTTCAGCCTTCTACTAAGAATAAGAACCCTTTCACGTTTGATCTAGATGCCTTTGTAGACACCAAAAGAAACTAATTGGTGGTTAATGTTTTGACAGGTCACCTGATGAAAAAGTCCTCTGATGCTGATGGCAACTCTGATAATCTTGGGTATGAAGAAGAGCTTGGGGACAGTGAAATCTTGGAAGCAGCTAACTGAGTTTACATGTAACTGCCCCCGAGCACTTCTTCAATGCACCATCCTCAAGTTAAGAGTACAAAACACTAAAATTCTGAAAGCATAAACCATATTATTTCAATATTTTTTCATTTATGTTTTAGTAATACTAATAGGAGGACACATTGTTTTACGTTTTGCTTCATTGGCATAATATCAAATTTCAAGCTAAGACAGACTCTAGAAATGAGAAGAAGGCATCACTGTTAGCAATACCTGAAATTTTGAGAGCAATTGTTTCAATGGTTTTTGAGAAATCAGCTTTTCTTTTTGCAAATTTAAAGTAATGTTTCTTTGGTTGCAAAAAAGTGCCAACCAACCATACATTTACTGTCAAAATTTTAAAATTAAAATGTAAAAAATTCAAAAATTATATAAGCAATTGAAATCAAATTTTCAGATATTATAAAGAGCAATAGTTTTTTTCTCATTTCTGGTGTGTGATATATTGTACATAGCTTGAAATTTTATTATGCATAAATTATGATGTCTTCGTGTTGTGTCCACCTATTCAAAGTCAGTAATCCATGCTTTTAGATTTTGATGTTTGTACTCTTCCAATGTTTATATATTTGGGGCACTGGACACATGTTTTTGTATATTAACATGGAGTATCCCTTTCATGCATTGTTGCAAATATTTTTGTGTGTGCTAAATTCAGAGCTGGAAAGGTCTTGAGGCAAATGGGGATCTTGCACATCAAAATTAGTAAAATTTGAAATTTTGAAGTGGTTTTGATAAATAGCACCAACATTATGGACTGCCAAAGTTTGCTTTTTTTCTATAGAAATGTTCGGGTGGTGGGCTCTTTTCAAAATAATATATTTATACAATGATGTCACACAAAGTCTTCAAGATCCCCATTATTTCCTTTTATAATTTTTTTATGGATGCAGAAGTTCTGCATCAGCCTTTGTATTTCATGGACACAAAAATTCTGCATCAGCCTTAGTTTTTCATTGATACAGAACTTCTGCGTCAGCCTTAGTTTTTCGTGGATGCAGAACTTCTGCATCAGCCATAGTTTTTCATGGACGCAGAAGTTCTGTGTTAGCCATAGTTTTTCGTGGATGCAGAATTTCTGCATCAGCCTTAGTTTGTCATGGATGCAGAACTTCTGCATCAGCCTTAATTTGTCATGGATGCAGAATTTCTGCATCAGCCTTAATTTGTCATGGATGCAGAATTTCTGCATCAGCCTTAATTTGTCATGGATGCAGAATTTCTGCATCAGCCTTAGTTTGTCATGGACGCAGAATTTCTGCATCAGCCTTAATTTGTCATGGACGCAGAATTTCTGCATCAGCCTTAATTTGTCATGGATGCAGAATTTCTGCATCAGCCTTAATTTGTCATGGACGCAGAACTTCTGCATCAGCCTTAATTTGTCATGGATGCAGAATTTCTGCATCATCCTTAGTTTTTCATGGATGCAGAACTTCTGCGTCAGCTTAGTTTATCATGGACGCAGAAGTTCTGCATCAGCCTTAGTTTTTTTATGAATGCAGAAGTTCTGCGTGCGCCTTGGTATTTATGGTAGCAGAATTCCTGCATTAAATCTTGAATTATATGGATGCAGAAATTATATAGTACTCAATGTATTCATGATTGAGGAAATTCTCCATCACGTACCAATTCAGTGAAAACAGTCAAATTTATTCTTGTTATGTTTTAGACAAATTTATTCTCTGGTAAAAAACTATAATTATGTGAATCAAAAATGATCCAGAGAAAATATTACGAAAGAAGCAAGAGTTATTTTGTAATAAAAAATAAAATATTTGCTAATGCCGTTGGAATCATGAATAATGTGTGTGTTGTAAATCAAGTGTAATTCAGTGAAACCTGACATAAAAGTGGTACTTTTAATAAGCCATTATCATAAGTAATGGGAAACAATATGAATTTTGCAGATGCTTATAAAAAAAATACATCAAAACAACCAGATTTTGCAGACAATTTGTGAATACAAACAGAAAAACAAACGGATTATACGGAAAATGCTGTTTTGGAAAAACCCAAAATGTTTTGGAAGGCGTTATGGAAGAAAAAATCATTTAGCTATATGGCTGCTAACGTTTGGAATAGTCTTCCCAACAAAGTTCATAATGCAGCGAGTCTAACTGAATTCAAAAGCAACCTTAAGAAAGCCATTCTTTAGATTCTTCAGTTCAATTTATTTTCTATAACTATTGATAATTTCATACCATTTTTTTCTATATTATGTTTCCAAGTTATAATTAATTTATGTTGTTCACACACGTTCGTATTTTGAACGAGTTTCTAGCTCCTGGACGATACGTGTTTAAATAAATAAATAAATAAATAATAATAATAATAATAATAATAATAATAATAATAATAATAATCACTGTTTCGTCGTTTTGGAGTGATATTCAAATACTTTGAAAATAGATATCTACCCAATATTTCCTGATGAACTGATGAACCCTTGCGGACACGTACCCCGCTATTACGGACATCCCGGTAGTACGACTAATATAGCTTAAACCCCCTCCTGGCATTGCAGACATCCCGCTATATTAATTAACGGCTGAATCTTCTTGAGATCGAAAATTTACACTTAAAATTCTTTTTACATTTTTTTAGATAGCAAGAACATTTGGTACAATGAATTCGAATTACACGCAATAGGCCCTTTGCAGCTAGAGGTCGCGTGAGCTTATCTCCACTAAGTCAAGCATGCAGCTAGTTAATTTGAAATCCAGAAATGGAAAGAGTACCTCGAAATAAGTAAAAGTGCAAAGGTTTAGCTCAAAAAAGAAACAACATGAAAGATGACAGCAAATATGATGTTAACGTTAGATAATTTCTTAACATTTGTTTGGAAAAATGCACTGGAGAGCAAGGGTCTCCAGTGCTATTTTTCCAAACGAATCTAAAGAAAACATCCGAACTTGAACAAGCCGTCATTATGCTTGTGGGACATCTCATGACCTGAACATTTATACTTTTTACTGATTTCGATGATCAGGACCATATTTTTACACTTTTTAGTCATGCGCTATCCGCAAATCATTGTTCAAACATTCACACGTACAAGCTCCGGTATTAATTTAGCCGTGTTTTTAACAGGAAATCGTACAATAATAAGGATGATATTTTTATAATTTCTAACTTCAGCTGCAAAGCTAAGGGCCTATTTGCCCATTATACTTGACGCTATTTTCCTGCGTCAAGACTTGCTTAATTTAAGTTGGCCCGTACCTATTGATTTGTTTGTTGGGCATGAATTTCAATCGCGTCTTTTTACATCAAAACGTTGTCTGATAAATTTGTAGCCATTTGTCTACAAGCCTAGTCCAGTCCCAGACTCTCTTTCTTGCCGCTCCAGGACTCGCGGAGAAAGAGAGTCCAGTATAACTTGCATGCGCATGTGCAAAATGAGCCAATCAGATTAAAGTTTTGTTTTGAGAGATTGCAATATGCAAATGTCAATGGCTTTCCGAAATGAGACTGATATCGTGTATACAAAACGCTTTCTTCTTCAGCCATATTGAATCATTAGACGACTTTATTTAGGATTTGTAACCACGCGATCACCACATTCATGTCACTAAGCTGACATGCGCATGCAAGTTATACTGGACTCTCTTTCTCCGCGAGTCCTGGATCGGCAAGAAAGAGAGTCTGGGACTGGACTATCTACAAGCCTTGAAATTTGTACCGGTAATTATTTTTCTGCGAATTAGATCAAGTAATTCGAGATATCAGACGATTTTTTTCGAAGGTGAATTTTTTCCTATTACGTCAATCAAGTATAAAGGTATAGAGGACTACATACAACATGTATCGCGCCAATTTAATCCTTAGAAGTTGCGATACAAAATTTGCGCTGCCTGTTACGACGCAATATTATGTAGTCAAAACTACCGCCAAAATCTCAACAAAATTTCAAAAACAGCGAGAACTATATCTGCTGTAAGAAAGACAAATACCAATTGTAACTTGTGAACAAAATATGGAGAGATGAGAAGCTATAAAACGCCAATGTTATCCTCAAGCAAATTTGGGGAGTAATTTTTGTGACCACGAGGTGAGCGTTGCAAATTTGTATTACTTCGACTTCTACAAATTCTGTCGAATTGTTTCGTGAAATTTTCTAGGTATGGGATAGAACAAGACGTTAACATACCTTTAGCCAAGTGTCGTTGTGTTTGCTGCACTAGGTATAATTCAGTAAGCTTCAAAAGTAGACAACTTCATCGAGTCGACGTTTGAGCTGCTAAGGTAAAGCCCTCATGGTTTGTTAATTTATTCAAAATAACACCTTTCTATCTGTTGCAAAATTCCGCACGGGATCCAGACTTATGGGAATAAAGACAGTAGTTCTCTGAATACAATTGCTTCTGAGTCTAAATCCCGTATGGAATTTTGCAACAGATAGTGTTGTTATGAACAAGGTTTTGATGTAAAAAGATGCGATTGAAATTCATGCCCAACAAACAAATCAATAGGTACGGGCCACCTTAATAAGAATAGACCATTTCACGGTTGTCGTGGCTCAACCTCAGCCTCGACAGTGTGTAATATATTCTTTAGAAATTGACTGCAGCCCATGGTAATGTTAGGAATGTACACATCAACAAACAATCGAAACACTTTAAAATTCCGCGGGCTGTAGTCAAATTCTAAAGAATATATATTACACGGTGTCGAGGCTGAGGTTGAGCCACGACAACCGTGAAATGGTCTATTAGTGAATCTTGACATGGAGTTAAAAAACTAAAGGGGCGTTACAACAATAAGGATTAATCAGTTTTGCCCGTATGAATGAAAAAAAAAAAAACCCTAACCAAACGCATCATGCATGATCAGTTTCATTTGTCAAATGCAATAAATTTGTGCTGAAAAGGTATTAGCTTTTTATGACCAAGAAGATCTGTCACGTGACATTTGTTCGTGCAGACGATTGTCCCACGAAAATTTGTCAAATGTGTTGTTCACAGGCCATCAACCAAAGCGTTTTGCATGATCAGGACCATATTTTTACACTTTTTAGTCATGCGCTATCCGCAAATCATTGTTCAAACATTCACACGAGCTCTGGTATTAATTTAGCCGTGTTTTTAACAGGAAATCGTACTATAATAAAGGCGCTGTTACACTGTGCAATTTTCCCAGCAACTTGTCTCGCAACGGCGTTGCAAAACAAGTTACAGAGAGAATTATGGCGCTGTTACACTGTGCAATTTTCCTCAGCAACTGACCAAAAATATTGCAAGTTGCTGAGGAAAATTGCACAGTGTAATAGCGCTATAATTTTCTCTGCAACTTGTTTTGAAACGCCGTTGCGAGACAAGTTGCTAGGAAAATTGCACAGTGTAACAGCGACTTAAGGATGATTTTTTTTTAAATTTCTAACTTTAAAAATGAAGTAAAAGAATGAAGAAAAGAATGAAAGTTTATTAATTAGTTTAGCCCGATACACTAGCCAATAGAGGAGTTGTTAAAAATTGTTACTTCATATTATACCTATTTCAAAAAAGATTGTCCTTGTTGATTTGTTGCGTACTGTATATTGCAGAGCCGATATCAAGACAAACATGTATCGTGAATATATAATTTTTATGATGTTTCATGAATAAAATATATTCAAAATGCAAACTATCTACTTCTGTTCTAACCTAAAAGGCTATAGAGAGACATTATGTAAGGGTTAAACGGAATGAACACGAGTGTTCCATGGGATATAGAGTCCCTAGCATTAGATAAAAGGCCACGAGGACTCTACATCACATGGGACACGAGTGTTCATTCTCTTACTGTCTTAGAATATGATCACAGTTTCGAGCGGTCGACTCACACTTTACCCGCTTTTATTGTCAAATTGTCTAGAGGTTTATTTGTTTTGCGTACATTTTAGTATGTTCCAGTGTAAATTGACGAGGCACATTTGGACCGGCAGGCTGGAGGCCGCTTTGACTACAGAACAAGACTTTTTTAGCGATGGAAAATGTCAGAATATATGAGATGAATACTAAATCTAAAAAAAGAGCGAAGAGCTAGATGACAGCAAAACAAAGTCGCTATTCACTTGCTATCAAACTTGAAAACACAAGTTTCAAGTATCACAGTAAGCTAGAGATTGTGGCATTATTTAGCTAAATACATCGAATGCTATTCAAACTCATTGAATATTCATGAGCCTTCCGGATGACGTCATTAGCATTATTTAAGGATACATTAATTATGCATAAGTGTCAGTTGCCGCGAAGTTGACTGCAAGACAGAGTCGCTCAAGATGACAGATCGTCCGCCCAGCAGTTTCTACACCTTTCATGGCTTCAAGATGATAGATCTTCAGCCCAGATCTTCAAAATAGGATCGTCAGCTTGGAAACCATTGATGGCTATATTTACTTCTGCCGTCGTTCTTGGAACCGTGAGTGAAACATAATTATGTCTTCGGGTCGAAGAAGATGCTTTAGTTGTCCAATGGATCAGAATCAAACATGGCGATTTTGCTCGTCTGCTCGGGAGAATGAGGATGAGAGGCATATTCTCTTTGCTTATTGCGGTGAGTCTGCGGTATTTAATGTTAGTGTTGGCTTTGTTGAACTTTCACAAACCATCGGCGGATTGGAGGGTTGCCAGCCGAGAGAGAGCTGCCAGCCGTGGAAAGGTTTTGTGATTTAAGCCGTAGTATTGATTTTCTTGGCTCTTAAACGAATCCGGCTTCATGTCTTTGTGGTCTGTTTTTGAAATTTTATAATTTCCATTGCTTGTTGAGTTCAAATTTGCCGCCGCTGAATACTAATTAGGCGTCGTTTTTCTCGCTTCGGTTACCTCGTGCTCGATTGGTTCGGCTTGTTGTGATGGTTTTCATTGTGGCGTGTTAATTTTAGTTTGTGCAATTATTGCTACAATTCGCGTTTTTCTTCAATTTTTCAAATAGTTGTGTTTTGTTTTGTTTTTGCAAAATTTCAAGTGCTAGACCGAGAGAAGCCTTAGCCTAGTCAAGGGCTGACTGAGCTAAAGTCTAAGCCAAGTCAAGGGTTATAGATCGAGTCAAGGGCTGGCCGAGTTAGGGTCTAAGCCGAGTCAAGGGCTATAGATCGAGTAAGGGCCTTAGCCGAGTCAAGGGCTGGCCGAGTTAGGGTCTAAGCCGAGTCAAGGGCTATAGATCGAGTAAGGGCCTTAGCCGAGTCAAGGGCTGGCCGGGTTAGGGTCTAAGCCGAGTCAAGGGCTATAGATCGAGTAAGGGCCTTAGCCGAGTCAAGGGCTGGCCGAGTTAGGGTCTAAGCCGAGTCAAGGGCTATAGATCGAGTAAGGGCCTTAGCCGAGTCAAGGGCTGGCCGAGTTAGGGTCTAAGCCGAGTCGAGGGCTAGACCGAGTTAGGGCCTAAGCCGCGTCAAGGGCTAGCTAAGTAGGCCGTTCTAAGCTTAGTCAAGGGCTGACCCAGTGAGGAACTAAGCAGAGTCAAGGGCTGGCCAAGTTTGGATCTGAGCTTAGTCAAGGGCTAGACCGAGTGGGTGCCTGAGCCTAGTCAACGGCTGACCGAATTAGAGTCCAAACCGAGTTAGGCCTAAACCAAGTAAGGCCAAGTTAGGGCCTACGTTTAGTCAAGGGCTGACCAAGTTAGCGTCTACATGCAACGATTCAAGCTATAGGGATAGACCGAGTGAGGGCCTAATCAAGTCGAAGACTGCATGGTTGAATTCCTACCTAAGCCGAGCCAAGGGCTATAGGTTGTGTGATTGCGCCGTGTCAAGATCTGGCTTACTTAATGTCCTAAGTGGAGCTAAGTACAAGACCGACAAAGGGTCTAAGTCGAGTTAAGGCTAGCGGATGTGGATCCATGTCGGGCGTCTAAAGGTCTGGAACGGATAAGGATTTTAGCCGCATATAGTAGTAAGGGCTAGACAAGGGTCTGAGCCATCATAAAGATTTTGTTGTAAAGACAGTTTTCTTTTCCTTGTGGTTTTTGTTTCCCTTTTCAACCGAATTTATCGTGAACAGCGGTGGAGCTGTAAATTAAGTTCTTTTCTTTTTTGTTTTCTCCTTTTCGTTTTCAACTTCCAAAATCAAATATATTTTGAACAGCTAGGCACGGTGCAGAGAAGGTCTTCAGTAGAGGTTCGAAAACTTTAAAGTGTCAAGTTTTATCCTGCATGCAGGACACAACTCACTGCTGGGCGGACGATTGCCGAGAAGTCCCTGCATGGTAGACGCAATAGAAGGGTATGGAATGCAAGCAGCTTGTCCTACAGAGTATGCTGCATATTTGCACGGTATTTGTTTTTCTTATGCAAATGTCAATGCGGGCACGTGATTTCTTCACCTGGTATCGTTCCTATCATCTCGGCTACCGAATGCTGTCCGATCAAGTCCATTCTCAAAGATTTCTTCCGCGGGTTCTTCTCACAGCTAGGAAGTATCCATCTTTCCCCAAACAATTGATTCGAGTATAGGGAAATGACCCCACAAGCGTATTGTCCAATAGGGCATTCCCTTGAGCTCGCCTTAGCGAACTACGGTGGTCATTTTTCCTGGGCTTGGATTAGTTCTGTTCTTTTGGTTTTGTTTCATTTTCCCTGACCTTTTTTGGGGAGGGAATCTCCCCCTATAGTCGGAGGTGAAGTTCGTCCATGAGTTTAGGGACGCCAAGCTCGGGAAAAATGACCCGTAAAGGCGATGAGTTTTGGGGGACAGGTGACCCTGCCTGAATGTTTTTTTCCTGCGGAGTAGTCATCCAGTTTTATAAAGCCAAGGGGCGCTCAAAATGTTCGAAAGGCCGACTTTTGATGCCCAAGTTGGGTGAAATTAATCTTCTTTCTCGAAGGAAAGCTTGTCCTCCATCGTTATTTCATACATTCGCAGTTTTTGAACCCCCAAAATAGATACTCTTTTCCAATGAGTTTTGGCATTCATTCGGCGTTTTTTCTTTGCACGTCTTTGCATTATCTTTCATTTCATGTTTTCTTCGAGGGAAGAATTCAATCGTTTTCTAGTAGGATTGTCAACATTGAGAGAGGTTGACAGTGCTGTCAAGGTGGCGCCATCTACTGTCTATCAGCTGCCGGGTTCTGATTCATTGGAGAAGTGCCATTGAATGTTATATTTCACCAAACCCGAATTGACGACCTGCGTCAACATTCTTTATTGTAATTACAAAACAAAACAAAAACAAACAAACAAACAAACAAAAAAACAAACAAAACGAAATTTGAAGTAGTGTGATAGATAATTCTGATGTGAATTCAAGGTTGTGTCTGATGATACTCCTACAAATGTGAGAGTTTAAGTACGGTGTCTGTTTCCTTTCGGTGAACTACTTTCCTATCCTAGGAGAGTCGAGTTCCAAGGCCAAAGTGACCGCCTTTTCCCGGGGTCCCGTATATATATGACAAATGACCTCGACGTGTCCTGAATTTTCTTTTGGGTGAGCTGTTTTCAGGAAGGCAAGCCAAACGTTCTTGCTTTTGAGACGCGATGGCGTTTCACCGGGAGAATGTCTAAATTGAGTTGGGCAATCTCGGCAGGACTACCGATCAGCGTGCTCTGAAACCTTTGCATCAGTGTCTGTCAAGACAAGTAGGGTATCTAGCCATTTCATGGAGTTACTGTCTGTACTTTGCTGGGGGCGGGTGTCGGCTTTCGAATCTCTAACACATTCCCGAGGTCGGCTGCAATGTTCGAATGCCCCGTGTGTATGCTGTGTGGTCTCACATGTTGAATTGCGTATTTTTCTAATCATGGATAGGTCATCGTTCGAGTTCTTGTCTCTCTTTTAATGGCTTTCAGTGTCTATACATGCCTTATTTGGGAGTGCCCAAATCACGTTTCGGAAACTCGGTTTGTTCTTTGCGTTTTTTAGTTTCATCGAAGTGGATTTCTTCCGGAAAGTACAGTTTGAATTGGGAAATGATTCGTAGTTACATGTTCCCCTGAAGACTGGCTGGAAGCATGGACTATTTGTTGGACAAAATATCTTCTTCTTGAAATTAGTTTTGCTTCCCGCATGCGGTCGTCACATTCGATGAAAACGTGACTGGACAATGCGGGCTCAGGTGGGGCCTGGTTTCGTGTCACCTATCCACCTGGCATTTAAGACGGTATTCGACTAAATGTATAGGTTAGTCGTGATGAGGCAAGTAGATTCCCCCGTTCTCCCAAAACAACGTCGTCTTTTAAGGTTCACTTGCGTGTGCAGCATTTGTGGAACATGATCTCGTGTGTCATATCTTGTTGTTGACTTGAGATGTGATCGACAATGTTTTTCTTCTCCTTCTTCTGTGCAACAATTTCCAGGGAGGGGTAAGTGTCCGGGTGATTTGGAATTTTCCTTAATTGCATGCGTGATCCGTGGGATGAGATGGGAGTTTTGCTTGCTACGTGATTGACCTGCAATTGGTACGTGATTCGGGAATAATCAAGACCAGTCCCGTCTCCTAAGTTAAGGCAACGCCCCTCTGTCGGTTTTTGTTGATTGGCCCCAAAGTCAATGATCATTGCGTAGGCTTTGGCAAGATATCTATTTTAACGGTTCCGGATTGAGCGTACCAGGTAACGCAGCCAGGCCGTGTAGTGAGGACCTTGGGTGGTGCGTAACGTTTTCTAAAATAGTTGTTAGCTCCTTGAGGAGGAATTGTAAAAAAAAATAATCGTCTTTCTGAATCATTTGGCCAACTCTCCAACTCGGTTTACTTAGTTTCTGGACTTTCTAAAGGAAGATGGAGCTCTTGGCTCAATTCTCGAACGTGGAGTGGACAAAACTGGTGGTTTAAGCTGTTGGACAATCCATCTGGGATTCCGTAGTTTGCTTTTGAATTTGTGTAAACTGAATGATCTATGATTGTAAATCGGGCGATAGCTCTGCATGTGCTCTAAATTAGAGTAGCTGAGTGTTTCGCTATATGGTCAAGAATCTGTTATACTAGAGACGAATTTAGGATATGCTATAAGACAAAACAAAACAAAAGGATTGGTCTTTGGTACGTTTTGGCTCGTCCCATAGATTGCATGTGGTTGAGCTGACTTCGTGACAAAATTTAGGGGTAAAGCCTATGTTGGTTGTGCCCGATTAGATATATATTTCTGTACTAGTGAGGATGGAATCTCAAACGAATTTTAGCTGAGGCTAAGAAATGCACGATGTTAAGTGTTGGAAATAAGCGTATCTAAGGTTGGAAACTGAACAAATATGTAAGGTTTGGATATTGAGGTTAGGGGTTGTTGCCATATAGTGAAGTAAGTAAGGTTGGGATAAGGTTTGGATGGTTAAGGACAGGGAAGTAATGTATGTTGTAGACCACGGTTTGGTTTAGTCATCGTATAGACGGCGAGGAAGGGGTGTCTCCATACCTTAACTAATGCTAATGAGTAAGCAGGAAGGATAATGTACTATTCAAACTCATTGAATATTCATGAGCCTTCCGGATGACGTCATTAGCATTATTTAAGGATACATTAATTATGCATAAGTGTCAGTTGCCGCGAAGTTGACTGCAAGACAGAGTCGCCCCTCCCACCCACCCTTCTTGCTTACTCATTGGTTTAATTCCTGCGAGCTTGCTCGTCAGGGGTGTCTCCATACCTTAACTAATGCTAATGAGTAAGCAGGAAGGATAATGTACTATATGTATATAAAAGAAGTACAGGTCTTTTTATCACAAATTGTAACAAAGGGGAAGGCTTTTGACCTTGGGGTGCAGCCTTCCCACATAAAACATGTCCCCCTTAAGCTTCTAACACCTTAAGTTTGTCTTCAATGCAAGTGCAATGTCCATGTCATCAGAATGGGAAGAGTGTCCATAGGAGCTACATGTACTATAAGTTTTAAGTTTCAAGACACTGCCATCATGAATAAATAACTGACCTCCTTGGTGTACAGCAGTGCACATTTTTTGTGCACACTTGACTGACATCACCATAGGTTTGTTTAATTGTAACACAAACGATGCTGGAAGTTCATCATGATTATTGTCATTTAATGGTTGGTATTTGATTCTGTAGAAGGAAAGAAACAATTTATTGTTTTTATTGCTCTGTAAGGAAAAAAAACATCGAACTTGTTTTATTCAGATAATGTCTTCAACATACAGTGTACAAACACACCATTGATCTAATTATTTTACTGCAGCTGATTATCTGGAATGTTCATCAGTTAATGTGGCTGAATGAAATTTAGGTGAAGTTAAAACCGAGACAATCTTGCTGCACAGTGGCTTTCCACTCAGGCTTGGGGGGAACCTATGGTATTCTCAGGGGCTTGCTTACTGGCAGCTTTGGCAGTGCTGTCCTCATCCAGTGAGGCAAGCAAGTTTTTCCCCACCCTCCCACCTCTAGGTTGCTATGGTATTTTTCCCCCCATGTAGGTATACTTTCCACTGTTTTTCAGTGTGACAGGTGCTGGTGGTGAGCTGTGGCCCGGTTGCCATGGTTACCTTCCTGCATGGGTGTGGCCTTCGCAACCTGCGCTCACCCTGGCACCTAACCCCAAACTCATTTGTCGATGAGTTTTAACAGTCATGTGTTTATTCATAGGGCCATAAGTACAAGCAATGAGAACTACATGTAAAATATAAAGGGTGCTGAGTGGTGAATTAAAGCACTCTGGTTTGTCACCTTGGTGGTCTGGGGTTAGCTTTACAGACAAGGTACCCAATGCGACTGTGAGTTTGTCAGTTTGTTCCCTACTTTTGCTTTGAAGGGTTTTCTTTGGGGCCTCCAGTTTTCCTATCTCAGTATAAACAAACTAGTGAGCTGAGACTTGTGTGCATGGAATACAGCTGTATTAAAATGTAATGGTAGCATGTGCATGAGAGTACATTGTCCCTCAATAGTGCAGAAGTGCTAGAACAGATTGGACTCATGAGAATGCCATTTTTCCAGTCTTACAAAACGATTGCATGTCTTCGACTTATAAATGTGATAAATTCAATTATTACTGTTTCTGACAGTGTGTAAAACATTGAAATTGTTTCTGTGTATTTTGCTTCAATAGGATTACAGTACACTTGTGGCACTACTGTCAGTAGTGTGAGCTACTTACAGTGTCTGGTTGTTTGAATGGCAATACTACATGTAATTCTGGATGAAAATATATGGTTTTCTTTACTAGATTTAATCATGGATTAGTGCTAATCACCTTTTGAACCACTACATCCAAGCCTTACCTATTCTTTTAACAATTCATTAAAAACAGAAGATTTATTAATGAAATCAACTCACATGTCATCTAGAATGCATTCCATAGGAGGGTCTTCTATCAGTGGTTTGGTTGGTAAATGACACTTTTGGGACTGTTCTACAGACAAGCTAACCCAGTAACCTAAATCCAGTGGTGGGTGATCTACGGAAGAAAGTTCAACCAAAGTTTATTATCATGATACTGTAAAGGGTAGAGATATTAAAATACAAAAGCAATGGTGGAGTGACATGTTAAAACATCCATGGCCTTTTACTCAAGGCCTCATTCCAACGGATGGACAGTGTACCCGATTTTTATAGTAATAGAAATATTTATTATAGTACAGACACAGTCATGGTACGGCATGATAAATTTCCCACTCATATGAAAACAGCTCGACTATTAAATTAATAATAATAATATTAAATTAAATAAATGTTTTCATGTTTTCATGACTAACAACAACTTACTTTCATTTGTAAACCTCAAGTTTTCTCCAGGATTCTTGACATCCACAAGTTCATAAGGTGTTGCAAAGTATGTCAGGCGCATCAGACGACCTGAAGACAGTAAATCAATGGTATTGTCAAGAGTTTTTCACTGTATAAAGCTTTAAACTGACTGCCTGATAAAATGTGAGATTTCATTTAGTATAAAATATTAATTACTTAATTAATTGATTCTAACTGGAGCAATATAAATATGTACAATGTACCTCCTTGTCTTGGTGTGCCAAACCCAACAGGACACTTTAAAATAGTGTCCGTGGAATTCTCACTTGCCCTTATTAACAGAAAGAAAAGTTTGACTATTAAACTCTATATGTAACAAAATGTATTTTGTCTGCAACATAACACTTACCCATACAATGAGAGCATCATATTTATATCAACTTCTAAAGCTTTCAAAGCCATTAAAATCTTGGATTTCTGAAAACTACATGGAAACAAAAATTTACAATGCATGACATAATTATATCAAGTATGTTGTAGTACGTAGGCTTCATATCAAATATTAGGTGTTTTGTTTCATCTACGTTAGATTAATTCAATAATCCAAGCTTTCGAGCCTTCGGCTCATCATCAGGGATTGAAAGAATTACAATTTCCATTACAAGAATTTGTACACATTATATTATATGTAATATTGTGCATAGATGGAGCTCAAGCCGAGAGAAAAAAACATAACATGTAACAACGCGCACGCTCTACATAAAAACATGTTTCTGATATTTATTTCCTTGAAAGCTTGGATTATTAAATTAATCTAACATAGATTAAACAAAACACCTATTTGATTTATGACATGTTTATAGTACAAAGACTTTACAATATGTTTACAGTAGAGTAGAAGCCTACCTATGTTGTTCATCTTGTTGAAATAATTTTAAATTATTTACTAGATAAGGAGGCAGCATGGTCGAGTGGTCAGAGCATTGGTCGCGCAATCCAGTGGTCCTAAGTTGGAGGTCCCACTCTGGCCACTAGCTGAGGCTGAATTTGTTCTGGGCAACCCCTAGTTCAAATTCAGTTTCTCAACCATGCTTGTAAAAAGCCAACTGGTTTGCCTCCTTGCCAGTTTTGAATCTTAAATACTTTTATTACATTTCTTTACCAATTATTGTGTACTTATTGAAACCTGTTATATCCTTGTTAAACAAATAACAGTTGAGGAATATATGTCCAAACTTTATACAGTATTACAGCATTGCTGTATTATCATACATATGCCTGTACCAATACTTACGTGTCACCAGACAACTCATAAAGGTCTGATAAGCCTTTTAAATGACAAGCAAATTCTTCATAGTCCCCTTCCCTGTGGATAATAGGTCCAACAAAACATTTAGTGATATACATGTCTACAGGTGAAAATATCTACTAGTTAATGAATAAGTACTCCATATTTTGTTTCCAAAACATTATTTAACTCTCTCTATATATCAAAGGGCTTAGCAGGAGACGTTTTTGTCAACACGGACGTCATACACGCGTTTTCATTCATCCGTTTGCCATCATAGATGAGGTTGCTGTTCTTGGTATAAGATGAAAAAGCCTTAACTGACTTCTGCTTAACGAAAACGGACACATCATCTATGATGGCGAATGGATGAAGAAGAATGCACACTGCGGTGGTGTCCGCGTTGACAAAAACGTCTCCTGTTTAAGCTTCCTATTATGTAACTACTCTCTACTCTTTACTCGTTATTGAAGCATTTATACTGTAGCGTATACATGTACCTTAAAACCCTGGTCAGCTCTGGACAACTCTGCAAAAATGATACATATCAAGAGTTAATACAAATATCATCATATGACATATCACATATCACTGATTACATCCAGCAGATAAGCAGAGATTACATTAAATTAAACAGTGTTGTGTGTGATAATCGAGTATGTAGGGTTTTCCTTTTCGAATGAAGTAGATTAAGTGAATTTAACTATACCAGGGGAAACAACTGTGATATGTGTAACATTTGTTTTCAACACCAAAAGTTCTTGACAGCAAGGATTCTTTCAGTTGCCAGTGACAGAGCCCGGGGGGGGGACTCCTATATATAAGAGGACGAGGATGCTCGTCGGGAATTTTGAAAATGACCCCTATAAGGCACCTGAGTGGGAGTGGCAACAATTCATTCTACCCCTAAAAGGTACCAATTCAAAAACAATAATAAAGAATTAATTAAAAGTAATGAAACATTTGTTATCGATGTGCTTTCAATTGAAGATTCAATTCAGATCATCGAAGTCGTCCCTTTCATGCTTATTTTAGGTAGTTAATTTACCCCAAAACAGTCCCTAAAAGGTACCAGCTATGTCTCTGCAGGTAGTCCACCTAAGTCTGAGACACCCTAAAAGGTACATGTACCAGATTGCAGATTTTGACCCCTAAAAGGTACGACGAGCATCCCCGTCCATTTACGAACGGAGTCCCCCCCCCTGGGTGACAGAGTTGCATTGTTTACAGGTATCAAAAATTGCCAGTTGCTGACAGAAAAGGAAAACCCTGAGTATGATTCTAAACATGATACCTCAGGGTCCCCTGCATGAGCTACTTTAACTTCTGTAACAGTGCCACCGGGCTCCATTTTGACCTGATGAAAGAAAGAATTAAATATAAATACTTGTACTTGTAGGGATGAATGGCAACTATTAACTGACCATATAAAAGGGAGATAACTTACTGATGTTTTGAGTCTTAGCCCTTCATCGAAGTACATGTACATGTACATTATACATGATAAATGATGGTATACAAAGCAACCTTATTTAACATCAGTAGCTATCATAACAGTACATGTACACTGATAAACTTGAGTCTGACGGTGCACTAATTTTACCCCCCTCTCTCCATCAGTGCTCTGTTTTAAGGGTGTTTAAAGCTAACTTTAAAGCTACACAGAATGGAAAGAAGTCAAACAAATTATGATGCGTGGTCAGGATTGGGGATCAAACTAGGGACCTCTCGCACCAAAGGACGCACACTAACCAACTGTGCCATCCTTGCTCCTTACATAATTATATTGTAAATGTAACACTTACTTCAACATAAAACATGTCTGAACTAATGAAACAATCTGTTCCTGAACCATTGTCATAAAACTTTAACCTGTTTATAGAAAAATGTGAGATTAAATAAAGAGAACTATGGTTTGTGATAGTACACATGTCCATGAACTAAGCCACTGTATTACAAACTCATGGCTTCTGTAGTAATAATCTCATCCTTACCCAACTTTCCTGGTAATGGCTTCCAATCTTTGTACAACACCTTTAATTGTATTATCTAGATATCAAAAAGTGTAATTTCCAAATTACTAATTTGTGGTGCCTGTTAGAAATTCTAAGCAATGATAATAAATGTTGTTGTTGTTGTTGATGATGATGATGTCAGATGATGATGATGATGATGATGACTACTATGGATACAAGTCAATTACCTTTCATTGCATTCTGTAGTTTATCTAAACATTCCTTTATAAAGCCTTTGACTGGTGCAAGGTTTTCAGTTTGTTGATGTCTCTCCTATCACAAACATGTGTCTTAGTAAACTGCCACATTTTCACACTAGCAGACAAATTATTGTCTGTATAGACAAGTGGTCTGACTACTTTTTTGTCTTATCTAGGTTGTCTCAGGGTAAATGTATACCTAACTGAGTGCGTAATTTTACCATCAATCAGAAGGTAGCATGGTCATGTGGTCAGATCATTGACCTTGCAATCCGGTGGTCCCGAGTTCGAGTCCCCACTATGGCCACGAGACTGATTCTGTTCCAGGCAACCCCTAGTTCAGATTAAGTTTCTCAACCATGCTTGCAAATAGCCAACTGGTTCACCTCTTTGCCAGTTGGGATTCTTGAGGGTCATTATGTACTAAACTACCAGGTCACCAGTAATAATGCCTATACCCTCATTAAATAAAGATAGTTTGTTTTATTTACAATGATGTTGGCCTTTAATCTATTGCTCCACAACATGAACATTTTATTGAATAAATAAATAATAAATAAATAAGACAATTGAACAATCACACATTTACATACAAATTTACATACACAGTCATACAGGTAGCAGCCACCATACGACTCATGTCTGATCACGGAGCACAGCTTAGATCGAAACTAGTTCGTTTATACTGAGGGAGGAAAAACCGGAGAACCCGGAGAAAAAAACCTCGAAGCAAGGGAGAGAACGAACAAGAAACTCAAGCTACATGTGATGCCCCGTCCGGGGATTGAACGAGGGACCACAGCGGTGACAGACCGGCGCTCTCACCGCTCGGCCACCCTTGCTTCCCTGAATGCAATATTCAATTCATCTTCAACACTATGTATGTTTGTGTGCATGATTATTAGTAACTATAATAATAGTAACTAGTTATAACATACTAGTGAGGCTCTAATGGCTTTCTTGGAGTCATTCCATGACTTGCATTGTTGACATTTTGATTTTATGCTGTTCAGTAGATCACTGAACTTGTTGTACTCCAAGCAGAAGTTGATAGAACCAAACATATGAACTGAAACAAATGAAAACAGTTCACTTAACACTGTACAAACATATACAATACTAGTCGCTCAAGCTACTTAAGGCCTGGGTCATAAGAGTTTTAAGAATTAAACGTTTTTATTCATAACTTGGCAGAATTTGCTTAAGTTTGTATAGAGCCTCGTAAGGGTATGCCATTTGTGGTTCTTAATTTTTTTTAGCTGAATGGTTTGGTGATCACGTGACTTGTGACGTCATAATTGAAAAAAAGTAGTAAAAATGCTTTCCGGCTCCCAGTGTTTGATATCGGAAAATTCTGAGTGCAAAACCTTGAAGTCCACTATTGGTCCATTCCCACTCTAATTGGATAATTGAACATTGTTGCAACTAACAGAAGATATAGGCTAAAAAGTATTTTTTGAGTTTGATCACGTGACCTGTTTCGCACAATAACTCCTCAAGAAATCGGAAATGTCAAACTCTCCAGCTAGATATGTAAAAAGGACACCAATTAGAACTTATAAACAGTGTTTTCTCTTATCTACCGATAAAACTCGCAACCGGAGCCCTGAAAGAGCGATTCAGGGCTTAAGATTCCATAATTGGTCACGTGACCAATCTTAATAAGGATTGTCAAGCTTAAGTTCTTTTTCACATCAATTTATTTCAACACACCAAGTTTTATTAATAGTATTTCATCAAGAAAAGGTAAAGAAAAGTTAAATTAAAGTTTAGATTTAAAATCTTGCCTGACCCAGGCCTTAAGTGGCTTGAGCGAGCAGATTTCATATGAGTGTGAAACATACTGTGCCATGCCGTGACCGTGTCAGTGTCGTGTTGTCTATAAAAACATTTGAAATTCCTGCCATGACTGTGAGGTGACCATGTGGTGCTGTTTTCACAGTCATACAAAATTTACTCTCTAACACTATCAAACAATACACGACTTTCATAATGGCCGCTGCTAATTAGCATAAATAGTGAAAAATGACTATTTCTGGAACTGTATCAATTTGAAATTTTGAAGACTGTTGATTTTGATAATTTGTGCAATTTTCAAAACAAAACATTAAATCCTTGACAAGATATGGGGATTTAAAATTCCGAAAATGCACCAAAACGAGGCTACCAAGGCTTTTAGTCAAAATTACATACAAAACTCTCTATTTTTGTCAGCGCATAACTTTTTTGATATTGAACCAAAAGTGATGAAATTTTCTGAAAATATTTGTCTTGAAGTAATTTCTCGCATAGCATTGATAATTTCTTGCACAAGGCCCTCATTTTCTCTACTGGAAAAAACTGAATTATGAAAGTGGTCTATAACGTAACTGAAATAAAACACAATTTTTGACTGTGACAACTTCATTCAAAATGAAATAAATAAGTTATACATACATGTATAATAATTTTACCCTTGGTCCAATATCTATTTTCCTTTGTATTTGTGTACGTTAATGTATGATAAATAACTAGTATAAAACAAGGGAAAATAAAAATTGAACCAGGGAAGAAATTCAACCACAGTGCAACACACACATCACACTGACAGTCAGTGCAGGGGCCGTTTGCTAGAAGGTGGATTAGCGCTAGCCCAGCCTGGGCAAGTCTAAAGAAACGTATATTTAGGGGCAAGTCTAAAGAAACATATATTTAGTTAAAAAGCAAACTCTCTTTCGTACCTCCTTGATCGATTTAACTTAAGCTTAAGTATTCCGAACAAAGAATTTGATTCTCCATAAGAGAAATGAAAGAAGAATTAAGCATTTACACAGAGGATTTATCTGTATTATATATGTTTTGAAACGGTATTACTTAATATACATACTTTTAGTCCCGTCAGTGTTGTTTCCTGATAGTCCAAGTTCATTTTCGTAGCCTTTTATAAGTTCTTTTAGCTTCAGACAACAAGAACCACAAGTTTCCACTTCGGTCGCCATTTTGGATCTGCCGCTGAGATTAGAGCATGCGCACTTGCTCCACTAGGGTCATGTAATTCGGCATTCGCCGGGTCGCCAGAGGTCTCGCCTTGTTGTACGTCAGAAAAAAAGTTTTGACGAAAAGACCGAAAATACTCCGAAAATATATTTATCTGTCTTCAAATGACCAGATGATTGGTTCCAATGTGTCCCCAAGGATTTGAGGCTAGCGTATTAGCATTACAATGAAACTTCGCCGAATAGACTACCCCAATTAGATATTAAAATTATTAAGTGTCTAGGTAGCGCAGCGGTCTAAGGTGATATCTAAAGGTATGGATTAGGGTCCGGATATCGTCTCCCTCCCTGGCCTTCGGGCCAAGACAACTGTTATATGTAGCACCGGGATAGCGTGGATGGGGCCGAAATCTCCAACCGTAACGTAAGTCGATTCGATGTCTCAGCTTCTTTGAATGTCTCGGGAGAATCGTCCCAAAATTTAGTTTTCATTTTTTTATTTCTGATAAATATATATTTATCATTCTTCATTGTGTCCGGGGGGTGCTTATTTACATGTTACAGGTTCGAGTCCTTTCGTGGGCGGAATTACATTTTTTTTTCATCTTCTTTTTTCTTCTTCTTTTTCTTTCTTTTCATTTCTTTTCCTCATTTCTTGTTCTTTCGTTGTTGACCACTGAATATTTGCGTATTTTTTAAAACTAGTTTAATTGATCTCTTATAAATATTCATTGATGTTTTTCTGCCTTATTTGGATGCATGATCAAATATGTGCATCTTTTAATTGCAAGTTTAGTAGCTTTACAACGAAAACCGTTGCATCGCGAGGGTACTTTTCCAAATCAGGTCGGTGAGAATTTTGTCTTTTCTGATGCGCTAATCATATCCTTTGTTTCAAAGCTCTTTTTCAAATCAAGAATTCTACGGCAAAGCTGGGAGCCGCGGTCGTTTTTAATATAGTTCTGACTTGGCAATAAAATCATATTTTTTTCATTATATATTGCCTGGACCCGCCCCAGAAGGCTGACGGACGAATCATGAAAAAACCTAACCGAAGTTAGGAAAACTGCAGGTCAAGATCAAACGATTTTCGCTATAATTAAGTATAAAAAATACTGAACACAGATAGTTTAGTATTTATTTAATTGAATGTGCTTCACACAATTCGATCACAAATCCGCACATTTAATTTACTTAGAATTTTGGCTGCCTTTTATCAACACTTTTAGGTAACCTTGTTAGCCGCTATCTTCTGGCTTAATGCAAAGCACTGATAAAACTTTATCTGCTTCTGCAGGAAATACGTTCAGCAAATCTTTCAAAATACCAGCATTGCAGGTTTTTGTGGCGTCTTTAATGCAGTTGTATTTGAAAGGAATGTTGGAACACAGGTCTTTACTTGCTTTCATTTTTAATACAAACGCCTTCAAGCATTTGATGTTCTCCTTCTCGGCGCAGCGCGAATATTGAGATTTGTGTACTAGAATCAAGAATAACAAGATTCACGTAAGAGCGTAAATCAATCAATCAATCAAACAAACAACCAATCAATTCAATCAGTCAATTAATCAGTCAGTCAACCAGTCAATCAAGCAATCAAGCAATCATCAATCAATCAAACAGTCAGTCAGTCAACCAGTAAATCAATCAATCAATCAATCAATCAATCAATCAATCAATCAAACAGTCAGTCAGGTAGGCAGGCGCGCAGTCAGTAATTATGGTAACTTAATTAATTATAAAATGGAATTGTAAAAGGCGTAAAAACTGCATGTAAACTCTTTCTGTCATCTCCTGGCCTCACCCAAAAAGGCCACTGACGCAGTCTATAAAACAACAGCAGCAACAACAACTACTACAACAACTACTACTACTACTATTACGACGACGACGACGACAACGACAACGACGACGTCGACGACGACGACAACAACAAAGGCTACAACTTACGAAGTGTATAAATCTTGTATTTCCAGGAAGTGGTATCTGATAGTGGGAGATCTAAAAGAATTACTTATAGTAAGAAATGTAATGAGTTTTAGTTTTTCTTCCCTTTCCCAGTCCTTTTTCAGATATTCCATATATATTTTGCCTCCGTGTAGGATTTTTCCTGCTACAAGCTAGAAGGACTTTTCCCTCTGCTCGCAGGATATATGTCGCGGAGTCTGCGTAATCTCGCGCATTTCGAAAACCTCGATCGATCTATGATCCCATAAGATCGGTTGCTCCACACGGATGATCCACACGGATGATCCACATGGTTGATCCACACGTACCTATCACATGAAATTACAAAGTGGTTGCACAGTAGCCAAAGTAGTAGAGCTTTCACCAGATCCGTTCTTTCTTACTGCGTATGTTTCATCGAGCATGCGCAATTGGAAAGAACGGCTCTGAAAATGGAATCAGGTCAAGATAGAATGAAACCAAGAGTCGAAAGTCTCCGGTTTAATTCTTTGGCCAACTCACGTTCCATGGCCATTAGCTTACCATCTTTTAGTTGTTGATAAAGATTCCAGTATCCTTTATAAGAACAAACCGTCAGTTTTCTATCAAACACGACGTACGATAACACAGCACGACCAAGCGCCAACAGAGTTGCGGTACGGCCACATTTCTTTAAGGCAGCCTCCGTACACAAGGCAAGGTCCTATTAAGAGAAAGAAGAAGACATCTTAGCTAAACAGAATAAAAAAGGCGAAACAAGTGTGAGGCAAATGAGGATCGTGCATGCGAAATTGGAATTTTATAAGTTTACTCTCAGTGTATACACCTATTTCAAAAAAGGTTGTCGTATGAGAGCTGTCAAGCCCACGTGACTAGACCGAAAAGGAATATGGGTAGTTGCAAAACTTTATTTTCGTTTCCGCTTTGGTATTGACTTAAGTATCAGTAAGTGAAGTTCTTTTGTGTATAAGGTCAGAGCAAGCTGAATTTGGGTATAACTGATCAAGTGGGATTTTTGTGGTTTTATAACTTTAGGGATTTCTTCCCATACTCCCTTTCGGGTGAGTCGCGTAGGCTTGATACTGACAACGTTTATTGAAATGGGTATATATCTGCGTTGTTATGTCAAGTCTAGAAGGAAACCATATAATAGTTTACACTCTTTGAAAGCGCGGTACTTTTAAGGCCTGACTTTAGGTCTTATCCATCATGCACGCGCGCATTACTTAATGTCTTATCCATTTTGTTGGAAATTTGAAGGCGCAAATCGTTTACATGCGTTTATTATTCATTTCAAGCTTTTGTGTCATGCATCGTAGTACTGAGTGGATATCAGTTTCGTCTATAAACTATTAGAAATTAAAACTTGTTGAAAACGCGGGTGTTCGTCGTTTACAAAAATAAGCGCGTTAAAAGGTACTGCCGGTTTTTTCAAACAAAAATGCACAATTTAAAGCCTTTCTGTTCACTTATATGCTTTAGTATGGACCGGGCCCAAGTGATTCTCCACTTTAGACAATGACAACATACGGCCATTTTCTCATAACTTGGTAAATAAAGACCAATTAGTTTAAGATATCGATGTTCAAAATATTTATCTTTTGAACAGTCCTAGATTGATGTTTTCATAAGGCCACAAAATCACTTTAAAATATCATACACTTATACACTGCATTGGCTAAAGATGATAGCAATGGTGGCAGATCAATCTTGATTTCAAAACACACCGGGTGGTTGAGTCAGGAGTATATCAGCTGGAAGTGCTTGTTCCTCTTACCATATGCTTTTGCTCCACAACGAAGTATACATAGATAGATACATACATATAGATAAATTCTAGAACTATTTTAGATTAGCATGATTGTTCAACAAAATAGGATATTGCTCCAGCGACTACTGATATTATTGGTTCACATAAAATAGACGAATTTGCGCGCTTGCTCCCTTCTGCAAAGGGCATTACCTCCTCCTTCTCATCCTAAATAAGCATAACTTTAAAACTTTAATCATTATAATTGCCAATAGCAAGCTAATTAAGCAAGATATTAATTTGCCCGAATAGCAAGCTAATAGCGGCAATGGAAATATAGAACATATATTTATAGTAAAGAATCTAACAAAAAATCTAAAGAATCTAAGAACTAGAGCCGGCTTACGCGATCAAGTCTGCAATGAAGACCAATATCATTATTTTTATCATCATCATCATCATCATCGTCGTCGTCATCGTCATCATCATCAGAGGAGGGAGGGGAGTTTGCAAATCCAGAGACATAATTCCCAATACATTTGAGCAATTCTGTAGTTTCACATGTAGATGTAGTGGACGCCACGTCACTAAACACGAGGAACGCCAGGACACAGAAAACCAATGCACAAGAAATCTTCAACATAATGATGTCTGGAAAACATTAATTAAGATATAATAATAAGCATTACTAACATATTGGTGTATGAGACGGGATAATGGGCCATTTGCACTAACAGATCATGTTACCCTATCTCCCCTAAATCAAGCAATACTGTCAGAAATAGAAAGAGTACCTCGATATTAGTAAAAGTGCAAAGTTTCAGCTCCTAAGATGTAATACAGGAGAAATGACAGTGAATATAAGATTGGATATTTTCTTAAGATTTGTTTAGAAAACACGTTGGATGACAAGCTCGTGCCATCCAAGGCGTTTTTCCAAACGATTCTGATGTTAAGAAATTATCCAATCTTAAATTTGCTATCATTTTCCCCTTATTCATCTTGTTAACTGAAACTTTGCACTTTTACTAAAAAAGAGGTGCTCTTTCTAATTCTGGCATTCATTTTGACGGTGCTGCTTGATTTAGGGGAGATAGAGTCACAAATCGTTATGTAACCCATATTCTCACAAATGGCTGTTAATCGTAAGGATTGAATAAAGTCGATACCTTAATGTGTTACGCTGCAGATTTTGAGTAAATGTACATTCATTGATCTTAATGTATTTTTGAGTAATTTTGCTAGTTAAGCATTTTCAGTGTTGTAATCTTGACCGTTTCGATCATAAGATTTGAGCAGTTTTCTATGTGACACCAGGGGCCAGGAAATTCAGAAACAAGGGGCCGGAACCGTTGGACAACGAAAAAAGTTATGATTTTATTGATAAGTCAGAATTTTAAAAATCTTCTCAAAAATAGGGAAGCCTCGGCCCCCACCTAAATCCACCCTTGGTGTGACACGTTCTCTTTCACTATAACCCAAACAGACCAACTTAGGGTTTCCCTTTGACTCCAAACGTGATGTAAACAGGAAATTAGATTTAGCTTAGTTGCAGGAGCGGATCCAGGGGGTTGTCCATAGGTGCTCCGCGGACACCCCACTAGCGCCTTACGAGATGACGTCATCAGATTCCATTGTTAGGAATGACAAATATCGACAGTCCATATATTATATTGAATGATTACAGTTACTGTAATCGCGTATTTGGCCGAGTACTTCGTGTTATGTGTAGACGCGCCTGTGCACAAAGTGTTGTAAAGGCTCGTAACATGGTATATTTTCGTCTCACTGATCCCGGGATTTTACGGAAATTTTGATCCCTGAGTCCATATTTTTGGAAATTTTTGATCCCATATCCTTGGTGCAAGAAACTGAGCTGATCCCTGATCCTGACCCAATGTCCCTGATCCTCGATCCCACCCATTTGATCCCTGAGCCCTGGCCTCTGATCCCTGATCCTGGCCATAATTTGGGGCTTGATCCCTGATCCCATATACCATGTTACGAGCCTGTGTTGTAAGTTCATCATCAAATGATTGTATAATATATTAGATAAAGCTAGTTATTTGACTGCATATGTATACAACGAATCAATAATCACAATGAACATTAGAGAAAACATCAGACCCCATTGTGCGAAGTATATTCATTATAATTATGGTCATGTTAAGTTACGTAAGCATAACCATGGGTTCAACATGTATTTAGACGAGATCGTGAACCCAGTGTCGTGATCGTAAATACCAGTACGAACTCTGAAATGTCTGAGGAACAAGAGCAGAAAGCTTAGAGATTTTGCCTATGAACGTATTCGTTCAACTATAACGAGCGCCTGAGTACACGCAGTCATGCGTCTAGTTTCCTTAAACCCTACGTTGGTCTGAAACATTTGGGTTTTAGGCCCTGTCCACACGGAGACGTTTTGATCTATAAACGCTTAAATTTTTGAGCGCCTACATGTCTCGTCCAGACGAAAACGCTACGGTTTTCACTGTAAACGCTCATATTTGGAAATGCCTTTGAAAGTGACTATATTCGTAAACGCTCATCTATCGTTTTCATGTGGACAGAGACCTTTTTAGTCATTCACATTTTATTAAATCGTTTTCAAAATGTTTTCGTGTGGACTAGTTACACAAATCTTATGATCGAAACGGTCAAGGTTACAACAATTAAAATGCTTAACTAGCAAAATTACTCGAGCTCAAAAACAATTAAGATCAATAAATGTACAATTACCGAAAATCTGTAGCATAACACTAGCTTGGTGCAGAATCAAAGTTTGTGTATTCCAGACGCTTCGGAAATGTCTTGACGGAATACACACAATCTTTGACTCTTTTCCAAGGTATCAACTTTTTTTAAACTTTTCAATGCCAGAGTCGTTAAATTGTAGGGATTGTAAGTAGAATTGTGAACTCTTTGTTTTTAAAATTTATATTCAAGGATACTTTTTTGGAGAACAAAGGATTTGGTGCTATTTAGTTGCTTAGTTGTTTCACAGTTTTAGTGTTAGCGCTCTAATTGGGCTAGCCGCAAATTCATACAAAATAAAGAAAAACTTCACTTCCAATAAATGCCTGAATGAGGTAATTTTAAATGTCATCATTGCCGCTAATTGATTTCACTTCCATCCTTAAATCAACTAACAAAACTGGTATTTCTTTCTCTCACCTTTTGATTTCTGTAGCTTTGAAAGCCTGGGAAGCGCTTGCGATTAAATGCATATGATATGCATATGAGTAAATGACAGAATCATACATGGGTCTTTATATCCTGGCTGCTCTATTTGTTCACGTGTGATGGGAATGAAACAGCTGGAAGCATAATGTTTCAGTTCGTAGTTGTCATTTGTATCAATAGCTTATCTTCAAGGTGTTGAATGGTGTCGATCAAATTGCGAAAGACATAAGTAGGTGAGTACCTACATTAGGTTCCCCTCGCTTTTTGGGGCGCTGTGGCGATTCGGAGGCGAGAAGGACTTGATACGAGAAACGTTTTCTTTCTGAAATTTACACAGGAAGCCCAAACCCAATGGGCTGCTTGCTGAAGAACCATATAGATAAGATCATGTCAATGATCGCCCAAAGTCTACCAGTGCAGACATGGGATAAACAATTATATATATATATATCGCGATCAAATGTTTTGCAGCCGAGGAAGTCTAGTTACGATTTTCTTAAGAAAATGTTCTGCAAAAATTGAAAGTGATGTTTGACTCAAACCGTCCAGCGGAAGCCATTCCGATGCCTTCCGCTGGACGGTATCACCGTGGGCTCTGGGGACAAGAAAACGTTGCTATTTTGGGCTTCCTGTGGTAAACAAACCGCGGGTCCCTGTTTCTACACTGTTCCAGTCCTTTTTAGGTCAAAATCAAGATGGCTGTCTTGTTTAGCAAGTTTTCACTCGAATGGCTGTAAATTTGGATGGAATTTTTGAAGAAAATCGCTTTTTTTGTGATGAAAATATATTCCAGCTTCCAAATATGGTAAGTACAAATTTCTTTTTTATGGACAAATTTCCCGAAAACAGCACATTTTTATAAGAGACTGAATTTCTTGATATGTGACGAACAGAACATAGAAGACAAAGTAGAAAACAATCTGATATTTTAGTTTTTATTCTTGTTTTGTAACTCCCTGTTTTTCCAAACCTCTTTGTCCACAATGAGTCAACAACTGATTATATACTGAATTATTTCCACATGTACATTAGGATTCCAAATCTCAACATGACTTGCCCACAACTGAACTAAATAAGCTTAAAATACGATATATCAAAGCCTTCCCAGTTAAAATGATTCAGTCTCATATCTTACAATTAAACACTGCCAGAACTTTATTGGCTTGTTCAGGAAACACTTCCACCAAATCTTTCAAAATGTGAGCCTTGTAGCATCGTGGATAAGCGTGTTCGATACAATTGTACTTGAAAGGGATGTTGATACACAAATCTGGATTTGCTCTCATTTTTTGTACAAACACCTCCAAGCACCTTTTGTCCGCCTCCTTGGCGCAGTGCGTATACTTAGATTTGGCTGTAAACGAAATAGCAAGCAGTCAATATATGGAAAAACGTCATCCATGTACAGAGTGGCATGTATGGTTATATGCTGCAGTGAGGGCACTTGTACCTCACCTTGTGGCAGTTCTTCAAATCCTTGCTGGGATTTATTACTCGGAAATAAAATTCACATCTTCGCGCCACCGTATATTGGCATTTCTTTTTGACCTCTTTCAGTTTCGACTTCTCCCTTAAATCTCGCTTTCAAGAGCAACGGAAGAAGCGCAGACTCACTATAAATGATATACAACAGAGGTTACGTAAGTTACTCCCGCTTCTGCTTCCGTAGTACCTGAAAACCACGCCTTACTCGCGCTAATGTTAATGAAGGGCCCCATATTGCAAACTGTGCATGAGCTACGAAAAATATCTTCTGTTAAAGCAGCAAATTAATTAATTATAGAAAATGCAGCCAATCAGAAAGCAGGAAAGCCGTTTAAATTATATATTCGGCGCGGATACTCAACTCTTTCGGCTATATTTTCTATGGTGTGGGATAAAATAGTCGCTTGTATTACACTCGAAACCATTGTATAACTAGTATATAGACACTATTTACAGCCGCGAGTGGAACAAACATGAGTAACCATTACACTAGTATTCATGCGCCCTACTTCATTTTAGACCCACTTGTCATCACTGCCAGCGGCTAACACTCAAACAAGCTGTACGTCAACTTACAAAGTTTTTTAATCTTGTGATTCCACGAATCATATTTGGAACCTAAACAATTAAAAAAAAACGTACAGTGTCACTTAGGTAGAAGGTCGTGGAAAGTACCAATTGTTCTAGTCATAGAAGTAGCTCATTGCAAGCAAGTGATTTTGTGTTCTGGTTGATGTTTCGCGTTCTCAAAATCTACAATCAATGTTTCAGTGTTGATGTACAAACGATCCCATAAACACTGAGCCCCAAAACGATTTTTACATTCGTGGGGTGGGGGGATAAGGGGGAAGGTGTAGAGTAGTGGAGGTATTAATTTTGGTCAGCTTTTGCTAGGAATGTCTCCTTGGCCTATCAAAACTCCTATCCTCCCATAGTCTTTTCACAAACCCATCTTTTTTGAAAATTTAAATTGCGCAATCCAGACCCATATAGATGACTTTTATTGATCTACTCAAAACTCCCAACTAAAGTATTTCCATGGATTGAAAAGCTTTATCCAGTAGTTAGAATACGGCCAAGCGACACATCTATTAGTAAATACCGCAGATTCCGTTCAGATCCTTTATAATGCATAACTACGAGATATTGTACTAACTCACCAGATTTTTTTAGCTCTTTCTCAAGTTTTTTATATTCCTTGAATTTTTTACAAACTTTTAGTCTTATATCAAATATGGCGTAGGATAACACAGCTCGACCAAGTGCTAACAGAGTACTAGTGTGACCACACCTCTTTAATGCGTTCTCGGTACACACCGTAAGTTCCTGATATTGATAGAATTAAAATTTTGTTAGGTCTAGAACGCTGATACAATTCAATCATTGCCAAAATCAGTTGACATGATGTGAATTTAACGGATATTTTTATATATCCAGATATTTTTAAAACTGTATACTTTGTGGCTGTACATTTGAACCCACCTCCCCCTGTACAATGTTGCTGCTAGCTAAAAGGTATTTCGAACTGATTGCCAAGTGGGAGGTGTCGGGATTTTCACAGCAACATTGTACAGGGGGAGAGAGTGGGGGGGGGGGGGGGGGGGGCAATTCATTACCGTCCACTGTGCGCGCGCACTCCGACAAAATCATGCCAACAATTCTGGCAAGGATTGTAGCTGCTTTGGAAAGAGTCGCTCACTTGGGCAGTGAGCGAAAAAGTCTAATGCAGTTACAGATTGCATATATCCAGCATGTTTTATTTAATAATTATTCCACATTTAAACCAAAATGCGTCGTCGATCTAAATAAAACTTACGATTAGTCGGGAACTTTTGGCATTCCACTTTGTTCCTGTACATAAAACAGGGACGTACACAAGCACCCCAAGCAATCATTTAGAGCTTTTTTCATTTAGTATGCTTTTTTTCTGGTTTTGAAGCAATTTAAGCTGTTCCTTTCTTTATTTTTTCTCCTCCTTTTTAAAGGAACTTAAAAGTTCTTCTATGTAATGGGAGAGGGAAAACCCAGCTAAAACCAGAAAAAAAAAACCATACAAACACATGAAACGATAATATTTACTACATAATAAGGCGAAAATGTTTTTTATTCCATGAGGATTCGAACCCGGACCTTTGTATTTGCTTTATATTGCTTTGTACGCTGATGTTACGCGCTGCTCTAAATGTTTGCTTGGGGTGACGCCTGTGGGACGTACAGTGGGGGGAGGGGACGGGAGCCTTTAGGACACTTCACTCAACAAGCGGTAATTAACATTCCACTTTTAATAATTTTTCCACTTTAAATACACAGCATGCTTCATACAACACCTTAAACTAGATCCTCATTATCTGTATGATAAAGTGCAATCAGCTTATCAAATATTTCTTTATAAATCCGCGTGTTCCATGTTTATATAACTAAATAAACTGTCTTTAAAATGTCATCTACACATTTCTAATGTAAAGATTGCCAAAATAAAATATTGAAATCAAATGAAAGGTTGTTGAAAATAATGAAAAAGCTAAAACACTCCCTCTTCATTTTATAATCAAGAAAAATGTGAAACCAAAGCAGGCAGTACTGATGGTCACGGCACGGCGCGGTCCGTTTCACCCTCATACGAAATCTGTTCTGGTTAAACAAGCAGTTTCTAATAAAACCTGAGGCCGGATCCATTAGTCTATAATAATAATTATAATAATAATTTATTAACTTTTTGAGCGCATTTTCCATGACTTGATGATCAAATATATATTTTGTAGGAACACTTGCACTGAAGATAGCGTTTATATAGCGTTATGACAAAAATAAATAAATAAATAACTGTTTATTTAAGTGTCCAAGTCTTCTAGCGCTTGCGCACTAATTGTTACGTATACCCTGGGAACCACAGCTTTGTTCCGCGTTACGTTACGTTTCGTTACGTTTAGAGTAGATTTCGTATGAGTGTGAAACGGACCATGCCGTGCCGTGGCCGTGACCGTGCCGTGATGTCTATAAAAACATTCGAAATTCCTGCTGTAACCGTGTGGTGACCGTGCGGTGCCGTTTTCACAATCATAGGAAATCTACTCTAATTAATATTCTGGCACCAAGGGTGGGCTCTTGTCTATTTAATTTGTATAGGATTATAGGATTGATATTGTTAGGGTTAGGGCTAGGGCTTGGGTCAGGCCATACTGAATTGGGCGGTTAAGGGCCGTCTATAAGGCCAGATTAAAAGCGAATTTGAATAAAGTTTAATAAAGTTAAATTAAATTTATACGTGAACGATGAAATGCTCGGAAAAAATCCGAGCCCACAGCGGGAATCGAGCCCACGACCCTCCAACGACCGGTTGGATGCTCTAACCAATGAGCTATGGGCCGGAGACTCATATGGTGAGCGGAACGGCGCAGGCCCGGGATTATGTGTCACAGGACTACATATCTCACGAGTATACAGGGTGGTTGGCTCGATCACAAAATTAATGAATGAATTGTTTTTCACATTTCATTTTAGAATTTTGCACTTTCTTTTTAATGCTAAGCTTTAATTAACATCCTTCTTTCGAAATCATATAAGTAATATAATCAAACTTACTCTAACAGAACTTACTTTATCAAGTTTGCAATGCAGTTTAATATCGTCATCATCGTTAGACGGGGCAAAAGAGTTAGAAAACCCAGAAACATAACTCCCAAGGCATTTGCTCAATTCACTTTGCTCACACGGTGTAGCTGCAGTGCACGCATCCTCAAGCAACATGAGAAAAGCCAGGGCACAGACGAGTGATAAACACAGGGTCTTCATGATGCTGTTTGAAAAGATTTTATGAGAAATAAGGGAAACAAGACAAATCAGCATTCGGAAATATTGATATCCATCAAAAGTAATCTATTTTTAAGCAAGTTTTTACCTTAATGTAGTTTTTAGTTTATGTAGTTTAAGTTTTTACCTTGGATACTTTCTTAAATTTGTTGGTTGCCAACACAATTCACGTACAATACATTAAGTATGGGTCAATTTATCTTGTTGGCTGTTTTATTTGTTCATGTGATGGGAACCAACCAGCTGAAAGCACAGCGTTTTAGTTCATAATTGGTATTCATGGAGTACTTTGTGTCCTCAGCTGTCCCTTGTGTCAATCATTTTAAGAAAGCTAAAATGCGCGTATGGTGTTTCGAAAGTGTCTATAGCCAGAATTCAGTCGCTATTCTCGTCCTAAATCAGTCAGTCTGCTTTTTTCCCTTTTCAAAACCAGTTCAGCACAAAGCTGGTCTCCCAGGAAGCCGACGGTGTGCTAATTCCCTCCCCCTCTCCCACCCCCCGTCCCACCATTGCTCCGTTTTAAGGGTATTTATTAATTTATTATATAGCCTTCTCGATATACGAGCGCTCTGATTGGTCGAAAGATGTGCTTTATTACTGAACGGAGCACAGTTCTGATCCAATTCAGATCTGAAAATCCAATTTTTTTCTTGAATATTTAACAGTTTAGCAAAATATAATAAAACAAATAGGACAGCCTTTTCCGTGCTCCGTTCAGTAATACAGCACTTAGGAAGTGCTGAGAGCACTCAAGAAGTGTAGAGAGTACTCGCCTATGGACCGTGCTCTCCCTTCACTTCTTTCGTGCTCTCGTCACTTCCAACGTGCTGTATAGTGAACGGAGCACGGAAAAAGCTGTTCTATTTGTTAATCAAAGCTAGTTAATGCTATACAGAATGCAAACTGAGAAGTCGAAGGTGACTGGAATTTAAATCGAACTCGTGATCTCTTGCTCAGAAGACCACAGACTAAACCAACTTAGCTACAATTGCACCTTGCAGCAGTTTCACCGTCTCAGGAAAGTTATGTCAAGTGTCCGCCCGCCTTTATCCTTCCATTTCTCTCTTGAACCTCGTTTCGCCAGCCCCAGACGTAGCCCATTAAACCAGAATGTTTGTATGATGTGTCATACAATTTTGCTGTATGGAAAAGCTTTTATTCGTCAATATAGACAATATAGATTTTTAATTCAGTTGATGTACAGATTCAACTTTAGGCCGATCGGTGCGCACAGCCTTTCTCCCTGCATCATTGCTCCCTTTTACAGGCATTTGACACGCCCGCCAACAGATTGATATCTCTGTTAAGGTCACCTCGAAAGAAAAGCTCGCATTTTCTTGTCAGAAGTCGTGCTAAAACAGTGAATTATCGGGTCGTTTGTTGATGAAGTTGATAAAACGTGAAAGATGATGATACATTTTATCAAAGGGCATCGGTCAGTCGGTAATTTTTTGAGATTTTAAAACAAAACCATAGGACTTTACTCAGCGAGGTATAAGTACAATTCAATTTATATTATTATAAAAATGATATTAATGTAATTATTTCAATCGAACAATCAAACAATCAGTCTTTATTTGAATAATGAGCTACACTCATACAAATGATAATAAAACGTATGTATATTTGCTAATACACTCATACAAATGATAATAAAAAGTATGTATATTTGCTACACTCATACAAATGATAATAAAACGTATAAAATGATTTTAAAGAAGGCCATATGACAATAGTACAACAGTAATAATATATAAAGAATAAATACTAGCGTTTTGCTTTTTGTTTTTTGACAGTTGGTATATATAAAAACACTTAATTACTGTTACCTCGAGAAACTTCGCCTCGGGAAACATCAGTAGTATATCGAGATATCAAAATATCATTTCAGTTAAAACAATTTTGTCTGGTCTCCTAGCAAAGCACTGAGAGGACTTTATTGGCCTCCTCAGGAAACAGGTCCACTAGATCCTCCAAAACGTGCGTCTTTTTGCATCTTTGACTGGCCTGTTTGATGCAGTTGTACTTGAAAGGGATGTTGGTGCACAAGTTTGGATTTGCTGTCATTTTTCGTACAAATTCCTTCAAGCACTTGATGTCCTCCCGCTTGGCGCAGTTCGAAGGCTTAGAATTGGCTGTAAAACCAAGAAAATAAGCAGCTGGTGAATACACTGATAATACTGCGTACTTTCACAACTCGATTTTTCCAGACATGAGAGCTTCTTGCACTAAATCATCAATATTTTGTGAGAAAGTACTTGTAGTATTTACAGTCAGTTTTAATATTTTTTTTCGGTTAAACAAAATAAGTTTTGCGCGGTCAAAAAAAAAGATTGGATGTATTTATGACTGGAAGCCTTTGTAGCGTGGTACTCTATCAAAATTTTAAATCCTCATTTCTCGTCAAGGATTTTTTGTTGTTGTTAATTCAGAAACCCGCGCAAATCATCTAAATCAACAATCTCCAAATGAAAATTTTAAAGAGTTGCTCTTTCAGAAATATTGATTTTTTTTACAGCATTTATGGTAATTAGTAGCAGCCATTTTGAAAGTCGTGTATAAATCGATTAGTTCGTATTGACCTCAACAAAACACTGTTTCTACTTCCCCTTAACTCACAACAAAGCCTATGATTCTCCACTTCTTGCACAAACCACTAGTACGTACTGGTGAGTGCTCGGAGAAGAATTGAAAATGTTCAACTATTTTTGCTTGAAGCAGGTAATCGCCTGCGGCTTGATCGATTAGAAAATCTCATTTTTCCGTCGCATAAAGTATAGATTGATTAACTAGTACGCACTACACTGTACTATTTAATTTGCTGCGTGTTTTCTAGAGAACAGACCTAATAGAAAGAAGGGTACCAGTGCGCACTATGCACTCTTTAAAAAAGCTTCGGAAATTAAAAGGTTGCATGAATTGATATTGCTAGTACTACTTTTCATGACCACAAGTATCAACTGTTAACTTACAAAGTCTTTCTATCTTTTTCTTCCACTCATATTTGGAAACTGAAGAATTGAAAAAAAGAATTACATCTCACTAAGACATTAGCATGGGTTGAAACCAAGCGAAACTCCCCTATGTGAGTACCGCAGATTTCGTTCAAATCCTTTATGTAATCAATGTATTTACTAACTCACCAGATTTCAGTTTTTTGTAAAGCTTGTCATATTTCCTATACTTGCAAACTTTTAGTTTGTCATCAAACACGACGTAGGATAACACAGCTCGACCAAGTGCTAACAGAGTACTAGTGTGACCACACCTCTTTAAGGCGTTCTCGGTACACATGGCAAGTTCCTGTATATTGATAGAATTATCAATTATAAGATAATAATAAGATTATATGAGGTCTATAATGCCAATCTCTTTGTATACTAAAGGGTTATTAACCGAGCGCGAGGTCTGTATGGGAAAATATCAGACCGAGGTCTTGACAGTACGGACCGAGCCGTAGGCGAGGTCCGTACAAAAAAGACCGAGGTCTGATATTTTCCCTTACAGACCGAGCAAACGAGGTTGATAACTTATTTGTTATATGGCTTTGAGAAGTCCAGCTAAAACGCTTTAATGCCACAGATAACTGGCGAATAAAAAGCGAATTTGAATGAAATAATCTAATTTTCACATTTCATTTTAGAGTTTTGTACCTCGTTTTCAATGATAACCTTCAACATTTTTCTTCAATCGAAATATTAACCAACAGCAAAAGACCATAATACTAAGAGAGCGAAACTGCATGGTATCTGAGCGATGTGCTTAAGGTTATTTTTAGTAACAGGAAGTTGACACCATTGCCCGCTTTGATTGCCGGAAGAAATGATTCATATCCGCGCAGGCGAACAAATCAAATTCCATTGTTTGAAAGCCTCGTCTGCTACTAAAAATAGCCTTAGTGTCAAGCACATCGTGCAGACGTCAATCTCCAGGTTTCGCTTTCTTAGTATCATGTCTCTTGTTAATAATCAATAAAAAGCTTACTTTATCGAGTTTGCAATGTAGAGCAACGTCGCCATCATCATCACTATCAACATTATCATCATCATCGTCGTCGCTATCACCATCATCACTGTCGTCACTATCATCGCCATCGTCGTCGTCGTCGTCATCGTCATCGTCATCGTCATCATCATCATCATCATCATCATCATCATCATCATCATCAGGCGAGACATGTTTAGCAAACCCAGAGACATAACTCCCAATGCATTTCTTCAATTCACTTTGTTCACACGGTGTAGCTGCAGTGCACGCAATTTCAAGCAGCACGAGAAATGCCAGGGCACAGACGAGTGATAAACACAGGGTCTTCATGATGCTGTTTGAAAAGATTTTATGAGAAATAAAAAAGAAAGGGAAACAAGACAAATCAGTATTTAGAAATTTTAATAACTTATCCTAAATAAACTTTCAGACACACGTCGGAAAGGAATAAGAAAAGAAATGACGAAAAAGCGTTTGGAAAAAGTTGCATTTTTAAACACATGCAATTTTCACATTTAATAATGCTTGGATACTTCCTTAAATTTGTTGGTTACCAACACAATTCACGTACAATACATTAAGTATGGGTCAATCTATCTTGTTGGCTGGTTTATTTGTTCACGTGATGGGAACCAACCAGCTGAAAGCACAGCGTTTTAGTTCATAATTAGTATTCATGGAGTACTTTGTGTCCTTAGCTGTCCCTCGTATCAATCATTTTAAGAAAGCTGCAACGCGCGCACACCATATTCGTATTCTCAGTATTTGACTTCCTCTTCCCTGTGCGTAGTCGCCAAGATTTACGTTAATCATGAATAAGAATAAACTGTTTATATGACGGCAATAATTTATTATATGCTTTGTTTACGTAAGTTTGTTTACATGTTGAGAGTAGGTTATACTTGGCTACATTTAGATGTAATATCTAATAATAATAATGTAATATTATTGTGCACAGCTCTGAGGGGAGGGGAGAGGGGACTAAAAATGGAGGAAGAAAGATCTCTTACTTACTTCCCCTTCCCCTTTCTTCTGCCCTCTCAACCCCGAACAGGCCACGCAGGTTATGATATTGTGCCCGGGATATTATGGTTTCCCCTTAAACTAAGGTCAATAAATATGATATATGTAAGCAAGAGACCATAATACTAAGAGAGCGGAACTCAGTATTGATGTCTGTGTGATGTTCGTGGCGCGACTAAGGCTATTTTTAGTAATTTTGCCATCGCGCGCGCAAGGCTCTCAAACAATAGAATTTGATTTTTGACGTGCGCGAGGACGGGACCGTTTGCTTTCGGCTTTTGGATTCTATTGTTTAAGAGCCTTGCGCGTGTGCGATGGCGAAGTTACTAAAAATAGCCTTAGTCGCGCCACGAACATCGCACAGACATCAATACTGAGTTTCGCTCTCTTAGTATTATGGTCTCTTGATGTAAGTTATCTACCTACTATAGCGTATGATATTTTTAAATTAGATTGTGGGGTTTATTTGTCCGTACGTATGTTGGCATAAAATTATATGCTTTATAAATCTATATTCTATATAGTTACTATAAAGATTTTGCCTTAACGTGAAGGGCAAAATTGTTTCAATAATTTATTAGCTTGTCTCGGAAAAACATTCAACAAATTCTCCAAAATCGCACCATTGGGACACTCATTCAGTAAATCTTTGATGCAACTGGATTTAAAAGGAATATTATTACACAAGTTGTATGGATTTAACTTCATTTTGGATACAAATGAATCAAGGCAGATACGGTCCACTTTCTCAGCACATTCATCGTACTTGGAATTCCTCACTGTTTAAAACAAATAAATGCATTGATTTTAAGAGAAATAGAACATTGGCGACTCATGTACAACCAGGGAGTTATACAAAGCATAGCCTCCTCCGCAGCAACTCTTTTGAGTATTATTGCTTTTGGTTTTCCTGTGGGAGCTCGGAGAGGACTGGCACGAAATGGGGGAGGGTATAAATGGCTTTTCGTCCCCAGTCGTTTTCTTCCCTAATTTTCGTACAGGAAGCCCAAATATAAAAGGTTGCCTGCGGAGGAAGCTAATCCAAAGCAGTGCTTTACGTCATTTCTGCCACCTCTGGCGTCACTTATTCATTTACAAGCCAGGTACACACAGTTGAAAGGATCGAATCCCGCTTGCGTTAGAGATTATTATTACTCTGATGAAATGCATAAGGAGTAAATGGACAATAATGATATTTGGCCTACGAATTGCAAGGACACTTACAGATTTTGAGATCATAGTCCCACGAATGATCACTCACAGATAATGAAATATCACTGGCTAGTAATTTAAAAGGGAAAAAATAATTAGTATATATATACCTTTATCAAATTTATTTTACTTAATGATATACATCATACACCGGTTAATGACCCAATTTATAAAACACGTCCACATGGACGAATTGTTAATCATGATGATTCCATTTTCCGTGCGTCTGTACTCTAATAGTTGCACATATGACGTCAAAACGTGGTGAGAACAAAAAAGGTGACGCCACGAGATGAAGTCGAGTGTTGTAACTTTTCAAAAATAAGTATGTACTCTGTTAAGCGGCACAACTCCAGAAAATAGGGGTATATTCCACCAATACAAGGCCAACTACCCCCTCCCCCACAGGCCTTTAAACCCAACCAATTGATTACCTGTAGTTATTTTTCGACCGAGATTATTCAATGCATCATAATCACCAATAGTACAAACAGACAGTATTTGATCAACCACGATGTACGACAGCACTGCTCGTCCAAGTGCTAACAGATTCTCAGTAGGACCACATTGCTTTATGTAATATTCAGTACACTTAGCAAGTTTCTATGGAAATAGATAAACAATCTAATAAATGGAAAATCAATAGGTAAAAAGGCAATATGAATAAATAAATAAATAGATTGTTAAATGAGTAAATAGATGTATAAATGATTCAATAAGAGAATAAATGAGTAAATTTATAAATATAATGATCATAACTATTTATCATATTATATCAGTATTTGTCATATAATTCTTTAGCTTTGTGACACTAATCAGGGACACGATCTAATTTCAAAAACTTAAAACATATAAATATGTAAATAATATGAATATAGAAATAATAAATAATATTAATATAAATATATAAATAATGTAAATCGAGTAAATAAATAAATAAATAAACATAAATAAACAAGCAAACAAATAAATATACAGACAGAAAAATACTTAACACTTAATCAGAACTTACATGATCACTATCACAGTGCAAATAAATAAATAAATAAATAAATAAATAAATAAATAAATAAATAAATAAATGAATGAATAAATAAATTCAATCAGAACTTACACGATCATTATCACAGTGCAATTTAATATTGTCAACATCATCATCATCATCATCACCATTTGAAGATGATTTAAACCCTTCAATGTATTGTTGTATACAGTAACCACCATTGCATGCATTTAATGACACCGCGGTTTCCGCTGTCGCATAGAGTGAAGCCAGAAAGAAGATCATGAAAATAAAATATATTGTCTGCATGGCTGATAATAACGAACTGAAAATATAAAGGACGTTGAAGAATGTTAGGAATGCAAACTATGCAGTACACACTCCTCTTCTATTTCCGCTGCCCACCTTGCCGTGTCGTATTGACTTACAGTAGTTTTCGTATGACTGGTGAACTGCACCGCACGGTCACGGCACGGTTACGGCCGGAATTTGGAATGTTTTTATAGACAACACAGCACTGACACGGTCACGGCACAGCGCGGTCTGTTTCACACTCATACGAAACCTGTTAGGTGGCACAGGGATCATGTACATCAGTCAAATCTGGGATCATGTTCTTCAAGTCGAAAATCCCCGTGGATTTGAGGTGTGTCAATGTGGGGAGTCGGGTGGTTTCAAGATTTATTATATGGCACAAACTACTTCGGTGAAATCGCGCGCTCTGATTGGCTAAGAGCTTTTTCCCGTAATCAACCGGTCCGGATTACGGGATTCAAAATTTTGTTCTACATCACATACCCGGCAAGAATAAATAGAAAACCTATAAAAACATCTATGCACTTTCTTTATAGCAAGTAATGCAGCTTTTATCAGGTATTTTTAAATTCGTAAAACAGAAAAGAATTACTATAGCTGGAAAGAGCATGTTAAAATTAGCAAGACAGTGAAGTTTGAAGGAATTAAATCCAAAACTCGCCTGAATATGAATTTTTGAAAAGTGTGAATTTGTAAGAAAACCTTTGCTGGTAGGCATCTCTTGCCTACCAGCGAATGTTTTCATACACAATTTCGATTTCGGAACTGAATTCATATCTTCGTGAGTTTGAAAGTTACTTCATTCAAACTTCACAGTTTTCATTACTAATTTTGACGTGCTCTTTCCAGCTATGGTAATTATATTTCTGTACTCTGACTTTTGGAATTACATGATAAAAGCTCATTAAAAGAAAAAGAAAATCGGAAAAAGACTAACTTACGTGTGTAAAACTAAACAAGCTCTCTCGGTCACCACAGCCAGCACAAAAAGCTCCAAAAATATCCAACATTCTCATTTGCTATCCTTGAGCTTGCATTGTAGTACTTGAATCTTGTTCTTTAAGCATTTTTACTAACAAATCGATCTTAACTATTGATGGTGCTTAATGGTGTAATTGTTTGTGAACTCACACTTACAAAATAAAAAGGCGGGAATCCAGCCACACGCGCGCGCATAAACTGGAAATCAAATTCGATCCAAATGCTAGAAAAGACGTAAAAGGTTAAAAATGCCATATAATAAACTTCTAATTGACCTCGTCCGCTTGGTCATTACGTAAAATTATCTGACCTCGGTCTTTTAATTATGTATTATGAAGACCTCAGTCTGATATTTTCCCATCTTGACCGCGCTCTCGATTAATAAAAAGTAATTATGAAATTATAGATCATTTAAAATATAGCCCTGAATATTTTTTATTTTTAACATTTCATTGATACCTATATAATAAGCAGATGTTACATGGTCGCTTGGAGATACGAATTTTATCTTCTCATGCCACTGGTTTGCTGCGCTCACTCGATATTTTTAACACTTGAAGATAGAATTATATCTTTGCGCAACCATGCAATATCCTGTGTTTACTACCGAATGCATCCGCCTCAAATCGAGGAGGTTTATTCACAGGCTACTTTGACCACAGGCAACCCAAGCTCTTAACTAGAGCGGTTTGACATGCAGTAAAAATGAGTTTCAAGAAAAAAGTTGAAACCACTTCAGAGGATAAAAAATTGTATTTAATAAAAATAAGCGTAGTACTTTACGCAGAAGTTGTATTGTGTTATTTATTTTTAAATTAAAGAGTTTTTTTCCTTCAAGAAGGACAGGTTATGAAAAAACGCTTTAGAATTTAACAATAAATGACACAATACAACTTCTACTGCTGAAATACGTTTATTAAATTCAGTTTTTTATCCTTTGAAGTGATTTCAGCATTTTTTCGTGAAACTCATTTTTAAATCGGTCTATAGTTAAGAGCTTAGTTTGCCTGTGCTTTGACTTGAAACGGTCCATGACGCACTAGATAAATATATAGATGCTTTGAGGCGCGCGCACGGCCGAAGATTGGTGCTGGGTTGATTGCTCGGTTTCAAGTGACGTCACGGCAGCCATCTTGGATAAATTTCAACAAAAGATTGCATTGTTCATCCGGCATGCTACCACTTTGTTTATGTTTGATTCTCGAGGGAATTAATGAAACCAAGCAATTCATATCAAGGTATTTATCTTTAAAAATGGCTTTTTAAGAGCATGTTAATAAACATATCAATCACAAAATAATATCAACTGTCGATATCGTAGCAACAAGAAGGAAATACTACGTGTTATTTATTTTTTAACACAATCAATCAGTTTCTCGCTTTCTGATTAGTCGAGAGCTGTGGTAAATAAGAGCCATACCAACGATTTGCGTCATCGTTTTGATTTTGCGCGCGCGCTCACGAGAAATTACTTCTCCAATTTGTGGTAAATTTGTTAAATTATATTTTTATTTGTTTCGAGGATTGAAATTTGTTTTGGTTTAATTGTTTAGAGTATATGTATATCATTATCAAGTTATGTTGAGTTTTTAGGAATGTTTTTACTTACTTAAGGTAACGTAAAGCTGATAAAACGCTGAAAAACTCTCTTGCAACAATATAACAGACAAGCTTTTTAGTGGAGAGAAAATTTCAAAAACTTTGATTATGTGCCTATCATTGCATTCTTTTCTTAATCCATTTTCTTCCATTTTAATCCTTACAATTAAACCAATAACACACTGACTTAACGCGATCAAAAAGAAAGAAAGAAAGAAAGAAAGAAAGAAAGAAAGAAAGAAAGAAAGAAAGAAAGAAAGAAAGAAAGAAAGAAAGAAAGAAAGAAAAAGAAACTGAAGAAAAGAAAAAAGCACTGATATATAAATAAAGGAAGAGAAAAAAAACATTAAGTACTACAATCAAGAGAACTTTAAGTATAATGAAGATACTTAAAAAGATATTTCCTCAAATGAAGCTGATAACTGAATTAAGTATTTGAAAAATTCTTCCTCTCGCGTGGCAAAATCTTTAGTACATTACAATTTAAAGATGTTATACATCCATTATTATAAAACTCCATTATCTCATTTACAAATTAAATATATATCATACGCTATATATACAACTTACATATATTATATTTATTGACCTTCGTTCAGAAGGGAAAACCATGATATCCCGGGCACAATATCATAACCTGCGTGGCCTGTTCGTCGGGGAACGGGGAATGGGGGATGAGAGGATGAGAGGAGAGGGGGGGGGGGGGGGGGGGGGGGGGGGGGGGGGTAGACGAGAAAGGTGAAGTGGAGGGAAACGAAGGGAGAACCTCTTTTTTCTTTCCTTTTACCTTCCCTTTTCTCTTTTCCTTCCCTGTCAATTCTTTTCCTTCCTGATTGGGTAGCATTGATCAGTACTTTGGGTTATTGTTCAAAGTAAAAACAAATTAAGGAGTCGTTTTGGCTCCAACTGGAATCATTTCAGTTGACTCGTTTGTATAAGAGTTTTGACTCCTTAATATAACGTAGTATATGATTCTTAGAGTTGTTTTGACCCCAACAAGAGGTAAAAATGACTCCATGTTGGACTCCCCGGTACTCTTATGAGTAAATAGTAAATAGTAGAAATGAGTAAATAGTAGAAATGACCCTTTGTAAGACTCGTAATACTATTATTCCTATAATGGATCCAACAAGTCATATTTTAAGGATGATTTAAAAAATAACGGTCGAAGAATTGATTTTTGTTTCACGGGTTAAATAACACCACAATTTTGTATCTTAAAAACCCCTCAGTATTTGAGCAATATAAAACGCGCGCGCATGTCTCTGTACTGTGATGTGAACACGCTGGCACAAGAAAAGCAGGCAATTAAGCTTGGGTACAATACATGAGGCGTAGTCCGGTGTTCCTCTTGCCTTTCGAGTGCTTTCATCTTCCAGAAACATAAGTGATGGTTTTATATTGACGTTTTTGTGCGAGCCATGTCTCTGTCCTCAAATTTCAATATGGTAGCATTGTAGCCAATATATGCCATAAATGTTTATGCTATATATTTTATAAACCAAATATCCAGGTAGTAAAGGAGAAAAACTCATTTTCCTGTGACTCATTTTCTCATGACATACCCGGTTGACTGGCTACAACAAAAGTGTGGGTTTTTTTTAGTTTTAGTTTCTTTGAATTCGAATTTGAATTTGAATTCGAATTAAAGCTAACGTCGAAATTCAAGTCCGCAACGCGCAAACTTGAAAAAAGGGCTATTGTTCCCTTTTCTACCTTTTCAGTTTTCACATATACATTATTTATTTTATAACAAATTTTTGCTCCTACCTTCAGTTCAGTGTGTGTATAAAAGTCAGACGCACAATAACGTTATAGTGCGGGCCGTTCTTCTAGATGGACTCAAGACTCAAGATTTCAGAATGCTATTCCCATCCAAACAGCAAAAGCAGTTGAGGCGATTTCACAATCAATTCCTCACACGTGACCTGGCTGGATATAGCTCTCTGATTGGCCTATCTATCTATGAATTACTCATAAATTGGCTAAATTATGAGTTTTCAAAGTCTATTTTAAAAGTCATAGGTATAAAGAACACCACTACAGGTGCGGTAGAGATAAATTTCTTTATTACCAAGGATATCACTTATGTAGTATTTGTTGCTAAGCAACATGGTCAGCTTTTGTTACAATATGGCGTTTATCAGTACATTAGCGCTAATGACCACCCATCCAAATTACCTGATACTTAAGTAATGGTTCGAGTAAGAGGCCGGTATAGGCATCATTAATGCATGGAATGCAGAAAGTGAGGTGCTAATTTTATATCGTTTAATCTGTCCGATCTCATCATGTTGGGTACATTTTATTTTAAAAACGTTGTTCATAAGTTGATATATTCTCAGTATGGAAATCCATCCATTTTTGTATGGGGGAAAGTGAAATGCATAAGAACAATAGAGGGCCGGCTGCCTACTTCTTACACGGATTGTCACTTGAAAGCCTGATAAGTTGCAATTGAAAGGTTACTGGTTGCCTAAGATTCCTGATAAATATAAGTAAGCATTTTTCATGCAGTCATTATAAGAAGTCATTTTTTTTTACAAAATTCAGTACGGTTTGGGCAACGCGTCTGCTCATAAAATTGCTGTTGAACAAAGCAATAGTTTTCTGTTCTTTTCTTATAAATATCTGTGTGCAAATAAAGTAGAAAAAAATCAATTTCTTTAAGTCACAAACGTGATAAATTAAAGCTGAGATATAGATTTAAGTAACCATTTTTCACTGCAATTGTTATCACAAGTCAACTTTGTCAAAATGTATGTACACATCTGTGTATAAATGGTTTTGTGACATTTTGTTTTTCAGTTCCATTCTACTGGCCGATAAAACCTGAAAAACTCCATAAAAATTCTCAAAAAAACCCCGAACAAACAAACAAACAAACAAAAACAAAACAAAAAAGCAACAAACAAAAAAACAAGCAACCAATGCAACAAAAAACAGCACACCACTGAAGTACAATAATCATTTCATTTAGAAATTGTACTTTAAATTTAGCCCAAGGTTGTTGAAAAAAGGCACAATTTTCGCCGTATTTGTAGTTGATTCTCTCGATTAAATCGATCGAACCGGGGCGGGGCTTCGGTTGCTTGTAGCCACTCAGACTCGTACCCAGTCGCTTCTCTGTGCTTATGCAGGCTGATGCGTGATACTATTCGATTCTTCTCATTATTTGGAGTAATTGCGAACAAAACCATAAATAAATATCCCCAAGTCCTGGAACTCCCAGGGATTCCTAGTTACGTAACGATATGGTCGTATTTAGCAAAAATAGGGCTTCCAAAAGTCAAACATTCTCTTTATTTCGGGAAACGCGTGGATGACAATTATCTACTCTCTTTTTAGGCTTTTCGCTGCGCCTCCGTGAACTCGTGAAAGATGGAGCCATTATCAGTGTTTGAGTTCATCTCTGCCGCCTCGTGACAGTCACATGACTATTAATTGAAGAATCAGTGTTGTTTTGAATATCCGCCCTAGCCTGTATGCCAGCACGTCGGAGCTTATATATAACGTTCGTCCAATTAGATAGTTTTGATAATTCTATAAACTGTGTGTAACCGGTCGACGGATAAGTCTTTCTAAGTAAGAGTTCTCTAGCTAGTTATCTTTCTGTGGAGTCTGTTGTTGTTTCAATCTGTTTTTTTTTTTTTTCCTTCTTCTTTTTCGCCGGACTAGCTCGTCTCCGCGGCTCGTTGGTAATGATAGCATCGGTTAATTATTAACAATGTCGTTAGTTTTCGAGTTTGTTTTCTTTCGGCTCGTGTATATGGCATGCATGTGCTAGAAAGGCCAAGTAATCAAGATTAATCAAATTCTGTATTCCATGTTGCCAAAAAGCCAGAACTATTTCGGACTGCACAGTCGGCAATGTAACATCGCCTGTGTGGGGTGGAGGCCTTCATCTTAGTTTCCCCTGTGTGTATTTGGAATTTCAGGTTTTTTGTTTGTTTGTTTGTTTGTTTGTTTGTTTGTTTGTTTGTTGTATTTTTTTGCCTGTGTGTCACTGAAAGCTGGACAGTGCATTTGAAAGATAAAAAAGGATTTCTTACAATTCGTCTGAATGGCATCAACGTTTTTCTCTTAGTTTCCACCTGCATGTGTGGCTCAAATATCGTTTTTTCGCGCCTGTGCTGCATTGAGCCTGTGAGGCATCGAAGCTTTTCTCTTGTTTTACAGCCTGTGTGGCTTTCAGATATCGGTTTCAGTTCGTAATGAACCTGTGTGGTATTGAGCCAGTGTGGCGCTGGAGCGTTTACTCTCAGTTTCCGCCTGCGTAGCTTTTAGATAGTCGGTACTAAAGTTTGGGAATGCTAGGCAAAAGGAAAGCTATCCTGTTGAAATCTCAGTTTTCACGTGTAGCATAAATTCGATCGTAGCTTTCTCCTGTGTAGCACTGACATGCCAGTTCTTTGCCAAATGTATGGCCTTGAAGACTGGAAGGCAAACAAAAGGTATAAAATAAAAGCTCCATTTGTGATCATTACTTTTCCAAATTGAACTTATTTCGCTTTTTTTCATCTGTCAGCTGCAGGCTTGTCCCGAGGGACTAATATATAACGGGTTCGAAACTGAAATGCTTTTTCAAACGTTGTACGTGTTGTAGCTAACGTACTGAATTAAAAGACGGTGAAAGACAAGGAACATCGCTAATTTTTACTGTTTCAAAGCAATATCAATTAATACTCGTTATCCCTTCCATGCAAATACCTTTTTAGATGTTTTGAAAATGGAAAAACGCATTTTAGTTTGAAACGTTTTCTATCGGTCAATTGCGAACAAACACCATAGTTACTTACCCCCTCCCCCCCGGGCCTGGAACTCCTAGGAATCCCTACTTAAGTACCGATAGGGTCGTATTTAGCATCTATTATTCCCCCCGTCTCTCCATTCTCGACCATTCGTCCTCATCCTCTGCGCTTTTTGACATTGCACCGATCTCCAAACTAGAACGCTATTTCAGTATTATGTCAGATCCGCCGTTTATCAATTTTTGCATCTTTTTCGTGCCATTTTCGTGCCTCAATTAAATCTTACACATCGTAACTAGGCAACAGCTCTAAACAAACAAACACAGTAACTATGAAAGACCAAAAGAACGTCTTATAAACAAGTAATCTGCTGTGTAAATTTACCCAGAAAAAATACGATTGTAACACCGATTATGATTGATATTTTACAACTTTCATTACAAGAAATGAATGCAGCTATTTTAAATCAGTAGGCGTTTTAACATGCAACGTTATTATTATTATTACAGCAACAAGAGCGAATAAAAAAGCGCGCAAAGTGTGGTGGTGTGCCCTTAGGACAAGGCTCTTGTTTTCTTCGTTCACTAAGCTTCACTATGACGCACCTAGGTGAACAAATCAATTTTCCTCGGCGAGCTGTACTTATGGTATGCGTGACGGCTTTATTTTGCCACTGGCAATTAATCATGGCTCTTGTTTTAGGTTGAAAGCAACAGAGGAGGCAAGGTTTGAAAAGGAATGAGGATTTTGATAATATAATCTTTATTGAGCTGATAGATCTAGAGGTAGCCACCTTCACTGGAATGTGCAGTGATTCACAGAGGGGTCCTCGATTTTGTGGTTGGAGGTTGTATAAGATAAAATAGATCATCGAACTGAAAATTATATCCCACTTTCTGCTTCGGACTACAAGAAGGTCCAAGAACTATAAGACAAGTATATAACTTACAGACGATGTTCGGTGGTTTTCAGCAGTTTTTGAATAACTGACTAACGCGAAAAAATTCAATAGAAATTTCGGCCGACTTCCGATAACCAAACAAACCAAATGACAACAAAAACAACGTGAACATTTTAGCCGACAAGCGACAAATGGCCTGCAAGTTTAACTATCGACCTATGGATACCCCACTGAACAAGACCCTGATTATTCATATTGTTTTCAGTGGGTTCATTTCAGCTTATTTAGTCTTTGATCGTTACATTTATATTGTTGATATGGTTGTTTGAATCTTGAAAATAAAAGGCCAATTCACCTTATCACGCTGAGATGACACTGGACTGAATTGAAATTGAAAGGAGTCCATTATCAAATTTGTCGTGTCAGTAAATAAAACTTTGCAAATTCAGTATAAATCAAACTTTGCAACATTTATCGATATGAAAAATTTGATGTTGGACTCCTTTTTCCTCTTAAATGATTATTTTATCATGTCGCCCCAGCGTGAAAAAGGTTAATTATACCTCGATTATTTTTCAAATAAATTAAAAGTTTCAAAATTACAATTAATAACAGCTAGTTATTTACTGATTGTACAGGTTTGCTTTCTTACTGGTTGATGTAACAATGTGACCAGAGGGTGACACAGAGCACTAAGGGTTTATTATATGCTAGATATTCAAATGAGGACAACTCAAGACAAGCTCTCAACATGAGATGTTGATTGAGAGATTGTACGTAAGTACACAACGATAAGCTGAAGTCACAAAAGTACAATCAAAGAAAATGGGGAGAAAGACTTCAATTGTGCGACGCCATTTTGCTCGTGTATTAAGTATCGTATTTCTACTGCTTCAAGGTGTTATTTTGGATTACTATCTAATACAGGGAGCAGAGAAAGGATGGTTTGCCTGGATCGTGACAGATGTGATTGTTTTAGCGTCATGGATCACGGCTATGGTCATGTCGTACAGAAACCAGCGCTCTGAGACCCAAGGACAAACAATCCTGAGAGATGAGCTGGCCTTTGCCTACCTTGCTTGGTTGGTGTATGCTTTACATCTGATCCCTCAAGTTGCTACGCTCTTTAGAATGAAGGCAGATAAGCTCGATGAGGAGACCATGGCATTTGGTCCCAACTTATTGAAGATGTGTTTGTGTATAACTCCTGCACTCTTTCTGTTCTTGATCTTTGCGCATCACAACACCAAGCCTCATACACTGCGAAAGTTCTACTTGGAGAAGTTAACAGGTGCAGTGACTCTGGACTTGTTTGACAGTGTAGAAATGTTGGAATACCTTTTTGACAAGTCCAAAATCTCTTACTCTGTCGAGTTGGCGATTCTGAGTTTCTCATGCATCAATTTCTTCCTGCCTGTGTTTGCTTTGTATGAGTTGAAACACAACAAGTTTAAGGAAACTGGCCAAGTATCACCTGTTTCGTACAAGATTATTTATATCTTGATGTTCATGTTTTTTGTCAACATCCCATTCCTCGTGCTCCGTTTGTATCTGTGGCACGAATATCATTTGGACATTTCGGTCCTTCTGTTTAAAAATGGATTAGCCATCATCCTTGGCTTGGTTGAAATCGTAGAGTTTTGTGGAGATGAAAGGCCCAGAAAGTGTGCAAACTGTTCCTCTACCTTTGCTAAGTCGTACTACAAGGAACACATGAAAGTTTGCAGTGCGGGACAGCAGGACAACCGTGACGATACGTCAACTTGTTTGAACCGTCCAGTTACCATTGTACTTTGAACTCCATGAAAGATGGACCGAAACAAAAAGAAAAGAAGAAAGATAAAAATTACCAAAACACGAAGAAAACTCCTGAAAGCTTTCAGTGTAAAACGATAATTTTGACTGTTATAAAGTTCAAATCAAGAGAAGCGTTCATGCATGCATATACATCAACCTAACTAATGCCAGTGTCAGTTTTATCATCATTTAGTGCACGACAGATCATGCTGTAGTTTCGTTTAGTTTGAAAAGCGGCAGATTGTAAAATCCTAGCCTAGTAGCATAGTTTCAGCTTTTTGATAAGTGTTTTAATTACAGTATAATTCTAATTATTAAATTATTTTGTTGTTTAGCTCGTTCATAGTTTGGAAAAAAAGAAGACCTACAAATTGTAATTTGCTAGAAATCCTTTTATGAGTTCTAGTACATTATTAATCCCCCCCCCAAAAAAAAACTGTTGTCGGGCTTAAGATTTATGTAAATACATCACACTGTACATAAATACTGTTAATCCTTTCATCAACAAGGTTAACAGGTGACGTAAAACTAGTAAAGTCGAAACGTGGCGTGGTACCAGAAATCTACAGTGGGGGTGTTTTGTCCATTGCTATCAAAAGATTCAATAATCGCACTGAGGACCTCACGTCCAACCATTATGAGGGCCTCCACAGGCTAGAAATAATACGTCCCCAGTTTGTTATCGATCGACAACTACTTTTCCAGTGTGTGGTCGGGTCCAGTCGACAACTATATCCCTCAGTAAGTGGAGGGCCTTAGTGTTGAAAAATGGATTGCCGATCGCGCGATATATGACATAATTAACTAGTAAAACTAAACACATCCAAGGGGTGTCAAGTCATTAACGAAGCAAACTGATCTAATTGAACCCTCCTGTTAGCCTCCTCCGCAGGCAACTCTTTTGAGTTTTATCGCTGCTTTTGGGTTTCCTGTGGGATCTCTGAGAGGACTGGCACGAAATGGGGGTGGGTAAAAGTTTCGTCCCTAGTCTTTTTCTTCCTCAATTTTTGCACAGGAAGCCCAATTCAAGCCTAATTCCCTAATTCAAAAGGTTGCCTGCGGAGGAGGCTACCCTCCTGTTTAATTCGCTTTGCTTCATTGTGTTGTTCAGACGTTCGCTTTAGTGAGTTACTCACCTTTCCCGTCCCTAATCAATAGATCTATTCATCGAACAACATTCTGTATAGCAAACAATAAACTTATGAAAGTGTTTATTAGCTAACTTAAAATACATCTTTGCAAATAACTATCTAGCTACTAATCTAAATCCAAATGTTTATCATTCATGGCTTGTGATATATCAGCTGTATAAAATTGATACGATATCATATTCTCAAAACATTACACTATTCTACAGTTTCATATGATTAGTGGAAAATAGAGCAGTCTTTCAACCAATCAGATTTGAGGAAACTGTAATAGTTATGATTAATTCAGAAATAATGGAATAAAGGGCTCCACAACGACGCTAGGCAGACAGAAAGTTTTTTCTTTAATTTTAGTTACATCTAGTTAGTTATGATTTATTCCAAACCCTTGGGTTTGCCTCTCCTATATGGTTGTGTCATATAGGGTCGTTCGCAAAAATGTTGTCCATCAACATATATATATTCTAATACTAAGAGAATTACTGTCATGTGACATTTAATAATGACATAAGTAACTGAAGTAGCTGTAATTACTCTAAGTCAGTAACATTTATGAGATAGCAAAGCCTAAAGCAACTTAGAAGGGAGTCAGAAATCGAAATATTTGCCGCCAAAGATAATTATCAGCACGTGTGTCAGTGTGGGTATAAATGATAAAATTACGTCATAAGCTTTAGGCGTGTCCTACAGCTATCACGTAAGCGACTATTCTGTTAGCATTTCTATTTCTATTTAGCTAGAATAAGTCTTTTTATTTATCTTTTATTTAATGTTTTCCTCTTAAATTCTGGATTACAATTTTACTCCTCTCTTCTAATTTAGGATAGAGTTGTTTTAATATATTTTTTCAAGTTAACGTATATATAACATAAATTATCTTTGCCATTAATTTCATGTTCTTGTTATGAATTATTGATAGCCAAGTTTTTACAGTTTCCATTTAGCCACAGATAGAGCAATTTTATCTTTCAAGTTTGATAAATAATTACTGTGGACCAGTGACAGTTCACACGTACAATAAATGTGTTATAATTAGTTATGTTTTTAATTTTTTCCTCTACGATCGAGAAATATCGCCTCCAGATCATGTAGTCCCAGTGAGTCAGCCATTCCTTTGCAAATACGTGCCATGCAGTCACATCTCATTTCATTCATTCATTCATTCACATGCATCCATTCACTCACTCATTCATTTATTCATTCATTCATTCATTCTTTCTTTCTTTCTTTCTTTCTTTTGATCTTTCTTTTTTCTTTCTTTCTTTCTTTCTTTCTTTCATTCTTTCTTTCTGTCTTCCTTCTTTCGATCCGCCTTCCATCCTGCTTTCGATCCTTTTTCCGTTACTTCCTCCTGTCCCTTCCTCCCTTTCTTTCTTTCTTTCTTTCTTTCTTTCTTTCTTTCTTTCTTTCTTTCTTTCTTTCTTTCTTTCTTTCTTTCTTTCTTTCCTTCTTTCTCTCTTTCTTTCTTTCTTTCTTTCTTTTCAGGTTTGTAACTCTCTTGTTGTTGCATTGCATTTCTAAGTCATCTTATAGAAATCTTTACCATTTATTTCTTATCTGAAGCGTTTACCCAAAAAGCCTAAAATAGTAATTAACCTACAGAAATATCAGGACGAAAACTGAAAGAAAAAACAACCCGACAGTACGGATGGCTATATTCTTTTCTTCTGTTTTTCAAAAAATTCTGCCCGCAGGGTACCTTTATTTTCTTGTGATTATGTTGGAAAGTTTATATTACTCCTATTTAATGAAATACTTATTCTATCAGTTCAGAGTCCATTGTCGAAAAGAGCGAAAGAGTATAAACTGGCATCAGTGAGGCAGGTCTCGTCAAATGCAATGAATGTACTCTGACCGTGCGACACCTAAATTTTCTATCATCCTTAGTAGTTGATTGTAAAATGATTTTTAAATTATGAAATAAAGGTAAAGAAAACTCAGGTGACGAAGTAAAATCATGTAAAAAGCGTGATGATTACTACGACATAGCGGAAAAACAGCTAGGCTGCTGTTTTCATAGTTTTTTCATAAACCGATAATGAAGCATGGAAAACAGTAACTGTTACACTTTTACTGGCTTTAGTAAAAACTTTTCACAGCCCTTGTGACGTTAGAGTAAAGCTTCGCGGGGATATTTATCAAAACAATGATTTTTCTGTTGACCAAAATGTCACCTCTTCCAAAGTACAGGGACACAGAGACACATGTACCAAATTATGATATTATTTGATATTTTGTTCTTTGTGTCTAAGACGGCTTATGGTGGCTATTAAACTCACATGTTGATTTTTGCAGACATTCGGGATAAAATCGCATGCGCATTAGAAACGATTCTTAAACTCTGAACTGGCTTATACAAATGTTTAGCCATTACTCACGGACTGGGCTTAACTGCGCATGACAGTGTTTGGGTTAACAGTCAGTGGCTTCAAAATCGCTCTATTTGTAACAGAAATCTCCCTGATCCAGAGCTTGCTTTTATAAAGGAGTACCCCCCCCCCCCCCCCCTCACCACCACCCGGTGTCCATGGACCAAACTAAATGTGTTTAGCCTTTTGGGTCAAATATAATTTGTCTGTTTTTACATCTCTAGAGAATGCGTGACAATATTGCGTGACAGAATTTTGGTCTCGATAAGTCGACAAGCAAACGTAGGAAAAAATACCAGAAGAACCAGCTTTCAATGATCAATAGTTTTGATGAGGTCACGTGAAAACCAAGAAAAAGGATGACTACAAGAAAACAATGGGTTTAGATTTTGCCAATTTTTTACAATCACGACAACAGTGATAATAATCAAACCAACGTGTAACTATCAGGAACTTTACTGGACACACCCATACGGACGTCACGCTTGTACAAGACTTTGACAGATTACAACTTGATAATCTTTGACATTGGTCAAACTGAGATTGAAAAGTACATTTCAGACGTCAGGGGATTTTTAGCTTTTCAATCACGAAGGGTCACAGGTCCGTTCTTCGTTGTCGCCAGTTCAGTTTTAATATTATTCTGTTAACAAAATTCATTTCAATGGGTCTGACTCCTCACGGAAATTTGGGCCCCAACCAAATGTAATGGCGGAAGAATGTAGATTTGAAACAAAAGAATTTTGTTTCGTTTATTTCTAGTATTTTAGGGATTTTTTGCAGCCTATTTTCATCAGACAGAAAAAGTGCTTCAGCTGGGCGTCAATAAGTAGTTTTTGTCTGAAATTTTGAAATGATAGCATTATTATGTAAGTTACCAGTTCGATAATTCTTGCTGATCGATGAGCCATTGTTTTTGTTTGTGTGTGTGTTTTTAATGGCGTTGGTTTCAGTCTTGATTCTCTTGTCCAAGGGAAATGTTAATTCACTTCCGGTTCTGTAATTTCATTTTTCCAGATACCACGTTTTGCAATGTAACGTTGAAAATGCTCTTTGACATAAAATTTCCTTTATCAGTAAACTTTGTGCGTTGAAAATCAAAGAATATAACTTCTAAATAATTTACAAAAATCATTTGCATATCTTTGCTTTGTTATGACGCCAGCGATAAGTTCCAACACGTCCAGCGGCTATCAATTTCCAAGTGATGAAATTCGTTCCAAAATGGCGGTAGAGAAAGACTATTTGAAGTAGAGCTTTTGATTGAAGACCAATCATCACTTCCGTTGGGAATATGACCTATTGACTCCAGCAAACCTCTTTACATCTGAGCTCATTCTGTTTGTCGTCACGGCAAAGGAAGCTGTATTCATAGCCAAACTTTGAGCGGAATTTTCTTGAGGTCATTCAAGGTACTTCTTCTTTGGTGAAGACAACTGGATATTCAGATCGTATAATTTTACGAGTGAACTGTGTAAATATTTGGCAGTGAATATTACAATACTGGCTTTCGTAACCTTGTTTTATCAAGACAGTGACATCTACGTTTAATTCTAAGGTAAGCTGTGATGGTGGTAAAGTAATTTTGTATCGTGTCAGTTGGTATTAATGTCAAATGGCAAGAAAATCACTCGCTCACGATGTAATAGTCCTTGTAAATTGTGTTAAATTCCACAGCATTCTTACAATAGGACAAGCTTTCTAACTAGTTTTTGAATAAATTTTCGATGTTAATTTGGCGAGTTAATCTTAATATTGTCGATTAGATCTCGTGGAATATATTTGTGCTTGCAAATTCGACCTCACTAGATCGAAGCATATCCTAGAAGATTCGTGAGAGTCGTTCAACCTCTTCAGTGATTCAAGTATCTTTCTTTTCTCGAAATCTGGAAAAAAATACAAAGCCGAAAGGAATCGGATGTAATCATGCCTTACAGCTGTAAACACATGCCAAACAAACTATCTTGGTCGATAAATATTCAATTTTTTGTGACACATTTTGTTTATGGCGCCATAATTTGTTTTCTTTTACATCTGTTAAGCCGTTAGCTTTCATCAGTTATGGAATTATAATTTCAACGCGGAGAAAATTATTAACTTTTATCTGAACGAGCTTGTTAATATTAGTTGTGAATTCAGTTATTTGGTTAGCATCGAATCTAAATTTCACTTTGGAACGCATCAGAGCAAGCTGCACACAATGGAAATTGACGCCAATCAATTGTTCAAACTAAATGAGCTAGAAAATAGAATATTCAATGGATGTACCGAGTTGACACAATTTTGAACAAATCCGACTTGCTTTCCTTTGTTCAAGATATCTAGTGAATCAAGATTTCTCTAAACAAGGTAAGTGTTTGTTTAATCTGATGAATGTTTTGATGGATTAAGTTATTCCCTTTGTAATAAAATGAAGCTGAAGCATTGTGCATGTTAATTGTAATTGTTAGTGATATTTCCTCAACATAGTGTGATTCACACCATGACGTCATCGCGTCAAACTCACTTTTGAAGATTTTATAGACTAGCAACAATCGCTAAAAATATCTTAAAACATAGTTTTGATCTTTAAGACTGTGGCTGGCATAGTTTTTAAACACTTGTTATGACGCTCACATATTTACAATGGCTACAACACAGAACAGAGAAATGTATTCGTACACCGTTCAACTTATCTTTTGTAGTGTACATGCTACCATATCACAAAGATGCACTGTTGTACACAATTGTTATGATAAGATAATATCGGTCAAAGGGAATGTACAACTCTTTTCATAACATCATCAGCAGATTAGATTAACCTTCGGTCATGGTGCTCGATGAAAATGTTTGGATTGTTGAACAATTTGTGGCGTCAAGTTTTCTATATGATGTTGTGATATCCAGACAACACCTGTGCATAGAGGGTTACCTCTGTAAAGCGCCGCACACTTCCGCTTGCCCCAGTGGAATTGCTTCTCTGTGTCGAACTCCTAGTCTGAAACTTTTAAATGTCAGATAGTAGCTGGTCTTAATTTACTACTGTAAATACTAGAGTGCTGGCTTATAAAAAATGGTATCATTTGTATAGCTGAGTTATCAAGGGCTCTCTGTTATTACTCTTGAATTTTGTGGTTTATTTCACAAATTTGCATCTTGAAATTTTACCCGTTTTTAATTGAGTATCGTAGTTTTGGTACGATGTCTGAATATTCAAAAGGTAAACCAAAAAGCTGTCTATTTGCCAAGGAATTTAGCAATCAGAATCTGTCTGAACTTGCGTATAGAAGCTAAATGTCTCTGATGGGTCCCAGCTGCTTGATCTCCACAATTGACTCTTTATAATACGAACACTTTGCTTCGACCATTTGACAATCGTATTAACGAGGTTCAACATGCACACAATGAGCTTTTATCGTGTCATTTCAAAAGTCACACGACAGAAAAATAATTACAATAGTTGGGAAGAGCACGTCAAAATTAGAAAAACTGTAAAGTTTGAACGAAGTCAGCTCACGAAAATATAAATAATTCTTTATGAAAACATTTGTTGGTATGCCCACCAGCAAAGGTTTTCTTACAAAATTCACACTTTTCAAAAATTCATATTCTCGCGAGTTTTGAACTCAGTTCCTTCAAATTTCACTGTTTTGCTGGCTTTAAGATGCTCTTTCCAGTTATGATAATGATTTTTCTGTTTTACTGATTTAAAAATACCCGATAAAACCTCACTAAATCCGCCACTGATCCGCCTTAGCTCGCATAACTGGCCAAATTCCTCTCTCCGTCCCATCAGCTAATTAATCTCAACTCTTTGGACTCTGGACTCTTTATAATACGAACATTTCTCCGACGACCATTTAACGAGGTTCACCGCAGAACTCTTTACAAAATCATCAAGTAAATTGCTTTAGTTAATGACATGATCTGTAAGTGATACTACTGACGCATTTAGTACATTGCTCTGCTTGTCTCCTATCAAAAATTACTCAAAACTGAATTGTCTTCAATATGTTTTATTCTCTGATGCAAATTGGACTTTCGGTTTGTAACTCATTTTAATGCTAATCCTTTTCATTGCAGTTGCTCAGTAATGTTTATTCAGAACAGCAAAAGTATTTTTGTCATTCTTGTATCTTGTAAAAGTGGTTGACCTTCACCCTTTCAATTTGCGTTGTTTCCTTTGATAAATTTCATACAATCATAAATCAAATGTTTCTTATTCTTTGGTGTTCAATATAGTATTTTCGGCATAAAGTCTTTTAAAAAATGTCACATGTATGTTTTAATGGGGAAGAACATTACATAAAATCGCATAAATTAACATTCTTTTTCAATATATATAATCTAATACAATACTGAAAAATGTGAATCTGGCGGTGACGCATGCCGCGAATTTTGTCGTAAGTCTTTTCTTATTTGCAAATTTTTTGTAGAGAACTTCATAGTCTAATCAAGACCTCGAAAATGAACTTTCAGAGATGTTATACATGGCTAGTGTAAGGTACTCTCCATAAAGTTGCTTTTTTCACCAAAATTTCTCCAGAATTTTCTATTGAAATTGACGTTGTTCTTCTGTCTATTGAGAAAATTAACGAAAGACGTGTTTTACTACAGTAATGACAGCATCACAATTACAACACGAAATCCGGCTCTGCTATTTCAGGGTTAATTTATGCTTGAGTAGCTCGTTTGCCGGCAAGCACAAAAACTAAACATCTGGCATCTTTTTTAATCCCTCGTTTTGCATTTTGTAAAAAATGTTTTACACCTTACAAAAGATATTACGAATATATCCTTAAATACGAGATAAAGAATTCAGAAATATGAAGTACACGAGATGTAAGAGAAAACAGAGAGGAATTCTTCTAATAATCAGCCCAGACCCCTAATTAAGATTCAACTGGTGACGAAGTTGGCTGATAAGTCAGGTACACTAAACTGACGCATCGGAACAGCAAGCTTTATAAGAATCCGAAGAAAAAGCCTGAGAAGCTATCCATACGTATAACATCTTCACCAGTTCACGGATAATTTAGAGATACAAAAGGACAACCATTTAAAATGGAACCATCCTTGTCGGATAGCGGCAAACCTATGCCAGTTATAACGGACGTTAGTCAACGAGCAATTCGTGAGAGAAATCCTGACGATCCTCGTCAAGATCCAAAAGTGTTGGCTCAAGAACATGTTTTTGCTGATGAGAACGTACCAGCTCAACCACGAGGTCGTGCAAAAAAAGGTGGATATGGTAATTATGCTAGTGCTCTTCGGAAAACCGACGCGGGACAGTCAGATTTGTTGAAAAGAAAAGAAAAATATGCCGCGGCGTTAGAGGGCGCTAGGATCGACGAAGATGACTTAGATGATTTCTACAAAGACACTGGAATTAATCCTGATGAACCTGATATTATGTCAACGGTTCCTTTAGGCTTGATAAAGGGCCAATATCTAAGTACAGCTAAAGAAGAAGGCAAAATTGTTCCACCTAGTGAAGAGAGGCCTATACCCCATCAATTACATCCACAATCATGGCCTCCTAAAGATGACACGGATGCTGCAAGAAAGCCACAAGTTATTGATATTTCTGAGGGTGACGAGAAGCCTAAACGTGATGGTGTTGACGCCGGACACGTAGAATCTGTCAATATCCTAAAAGAGCGCTGGCAAAATCTACCAGAAAAATACAGAAACAAGCCATTAGGAGTGAACAAACCATCCGTTGGCATCCAAGGCGATAATAAATGGATAACTCATTTTCGCCCTGTGATTGATGAAGGACAAGCACCTGAGGATCCCGAGTGGTTGAAAATGGTTCGTCATCGTCGTTGGATGTCAACAGTCAAAGCGCGTTTTCCTGAAGATGAAAAGCGACGACTTACTTTTGAAAAGCGATCGACAACACCACGGAAATTCAAAAAACCTAACCCGTACTCTGTAATGCGATCGACCACGGATATCGATAGTGAATTTGATGAAGTTATGAGACGACGGCGTAAACATAGCGATGCTGCAGAAGAGGGTGACTATTTGACTAAGTCTCAGACTTCTTTTCTTAAATCTGCTTCTTCTTTCCGTAGCGCTGACTTCACAGATTCTGGAAGATCAACCGGCGGCGGCGGTGGTGGCTTGGTGAAGCCAGTCCAAGGCCCGATAAAAGAGTACCTGAAAAACCTGTCATTGGAAAGAGTCAGGGGCTCTATGCTAAAATGGTCGTTTTCTGCTGATGTAGTTGATGATCCTTATCGTTTTGATTTGCCCAAGCCAATTGACTTGTTAGTAATGGATGAATTGGAAAGAGAGAACGAATGGAAGTACGAGCAGGCCAGACGTCGGTTCGCAGCTGAGGAAGGTTTAGAGGGAACGTCTATCCAATCCTCATCACATGCAAGCTTTGTCTCAGAGCCCGACGACATCCATGAAGATGGCACAGGCCATAAACTGCCCGACGAGTCTGCAGGCTTCATTCCAAAGCTAACAGACATCCAAAAGAAACTACAGGACGAAGTTGATTCCAAACCAGTCATGAAAACGAGTTCCGTTGAAGATGATGCCAAGATTGTCCCAAAACTAGAAGAAACGAAAGACAAGTATCTGAATCCAGAAGAAGACCCACTTATTTACGACACAGCCAAGAAAAGCCTTTCCAGTACGAGCAAGATGAACGCCAATTTGAGGGAGTCAAAGACGTAAAGAAGAAGTTACCAGTCGAGCCGAAAACCGATAAGAAAGAATTAATCATGCCCACCACAGTTATGAAAGGCGACAAAGACTTCAAAAAGATCATGAAGGACCGCAAAACAGCGGCCGATGAAAGTGTGACCGACAGAGCTGAAAGTGCCGCACAAGATATTAAAACTCTTGCCTCAGATATCTCAAAGACATTTGGGGAGGGTGAAGATAAAGAAAAAGAAGAACAACCAAAGGCAAAACAAGAGAGCATTCCTGAAAAGAAGGTTCTTGATCAACAAAAAGTCCAGCCCAAAGAGCCAAAGAAAGAGCCTGCGAAGGACAAGCAGCAAGAAAAACCAAAGGATATCACGTTTGAGAAGAGCCCTGAACAAGCATCCACTTCAAAGTAAGCGTCCAGCAATGAACAATAACAACTGTATAAAACACCTTTGAATTGTTAACCCATCTTGAACATGAACAGTTATAAGTAGAGGATCTTTTTACAACTTTAAAGTTCTATCCTGATATAATTGGAGTTGCAAACGGATCTTATACTTCTCAATCACAAAGTAATGACTAGAGAATACAACAATATGATGACTGCTTCGATGCAGTACTGAGATGAGATTCTAAAGAACTTAAGACTTTAGAGTGTATAACTGAAACCATTCCAACTTAAATGATTAATTCTGCATTACCTCAAACAAAATACACTACCTACAAGATAAACTTACAACCCTAAGCTTAATTTTATCCAAAATTATATAGCTTTAATATACCAAAGCATATTTTAGATAGAGAAACGGATAGAATAGTGGTAGGAAAATGGACAAATGATGAATGAGAATTGTTTATGTGTTCGCCTAGGTAACAGCGTTGACGCATAGTCTAGGCAATGAACATGCAGTAACTCGATTGGCTTTGCCTGTCGACGAGTAATTGGAGATAATAGCATGTAATAATAGAATCGAATTAATTCTCTTCTTTCACAATAACCATAATACCTTCTGTTTCATTTCCCCCCCTTGTTTTGTTATTGAGTTGATTTGAGTTTGATTGTTGTTTTGGGGGGGGAAGGGGGTTTGCTATTTTAATTCAAATCAATCAAATTGTGATTTAAATCTGTTTTATTTGAATTACAATAACTACCCCAAAAAACAGATGGCATTATGGTTATTCATATGTTGTGAAAGTAGAGAATAGATTACTGAAATTTGATGTCAGATTTTGTTTTCTGATTTATAAACTTGAAAACGATACGAAAAAAATATGTACTTTTTTACACATTGATAAATTTAGATCCAGCTAGGAGCCATTACTGAGAATTGAAATTAAGTTTTCACATATTCAATCCTGGCCCAGTTGTTCGAAAGTGGGTTAGTGCTAAATATCCAGGGTTATTAATGCAAATGGTTTTCTTTAGATTTAATCCAGGGATAACGCCAATGGTTTCTTTAGATTAAACCCGGGGTTAGCGCCAATGGTTTTCTTTAGATTGAACCCTGGGAAAGTGCTAACCAACTTTCGCACAATCGGGCCCAGGTCAAAATAAGAAAGTTTGTATTGAAGATATATCTCACTCGGCGATATTTATCTCAGCATTTCTGTCAACCTCGCCACCAAAGCCGTTCTTTCTTACTGCTCATGCGTAGTAAGAGAACGGCTGTGGAGACGAGATTGCATTTCTGCTCTGGAGGGATCTAAAGTGTTCTTTTATCACATAGTTCAACTTCAAGTAGAAGTAATATAAATGGTGGTTTGAATAGAAAACGCAAGAAAAAGGAAAAAATAAATTGTTATTTTTTGACGTCACTGCTTGGGTACTTAATTATTTATGATTATCATTACAAAATGATAATTTTAATAAGCTAATATTTTAGCTCCATTAGCCTTTAACCACTGAATTGATCCCTTTGTTTGTTTGTTTGTTTGTTTTAATGTTTTTTCTGTCTGTAGCTCTATTGCATTTACAGAGGTCTTTGTCTAAAATAATGTTTTTGTCCGTCAATTTCAATCCTGGGCCAAGTTTTTAATGTTACTGGTGAATTTTGGTTGATAAAACTCTTAAAGTAGACTCAGAAACGACCTCATCAGTAATTTATGCAAATTTACAAAAGTCTAGCTCTCAGCCCGCCGTAACAATGGATGTCCCGAAAGACAGTAGGATTCTGTGCGATGGCTCGTGTGCAAACTTTATGGCATGAAATAAGTGCTAAAAAGTACAGAAATTCATTGATTTAGTTTCACAAAGCGCACGTAGCTTCCGGGTACTCATAAACCCAAAAAGAACATCGATTTTTCCAAGGATTTTACAACAATATTAACCTGTTTAAAACAATACTTTTGATATGCAATTTCTTAATGTTTTATGAATTCTTCAAATTCTCTTTATTCTACAACAAAAACGTTTGTTAGATACGCGTCTTTGCGAGTACTCGTAAGTTTACGCACGCTTTGTGATACGGGGACCAGACCCAGACCTAGAGCGATTTCGTATGAGTGTGAAACGGACCGCGCCGTACCGTAACCGTTTCAGTGCCGTCATATCTATCAAAACATTCGAAATTCCTGTCGTAACCGTGCCTTGACCTGCGGTGCCGTTTTCACAGTCATATGAAATCTACTTTATTACAACAAAATCGTCGGCTGTCGGGTCGACAAGACTTATGCAAACGCTACAACCAAATTTGGCCAACAACTCCTAATATTGACGTCCAACAAACCTTTTATTCTGTTTTCTTCAGAGAGTAACGCAACAATATTGAAGATTGCCAACATGGGGCCAACATTGTTGAATGTGTTTGGAAGCGTTTGCATAGGGCTTTAGAAATGACCGCTGTGTTCTCGTGACAAAATCATCCTGTTTAGATAAACCTTAAGAACTGAGGAAGAGGGGCCCCACTGTGGAAACGCTATCTCGTCCTTACTTTGTAATACTCGGCACAAAACAAATTAAGAGTTAACGATAACGGTGCGCGCACGAACAAAACGTACGCGTAACGTCCGTGACAAAAACAAAAGCGTCTCGTGCTTAAGCTCCCTACTCCAAACTTTGCATAACCGTGAAAATCTCAGACCACGGACCGCGCCGTACCGTGACGAATGCGTATCAAAATTATCGTTGCTAGTTACGATTAGCAACCATAACGTAACGGTGCCATAACTGTATAGAGCGGTTTTCGTATGAGTGGGAAGCCGACCGTACCAGTTACAGTCAGTGCACGATACGGTTATGGCAGGAATTTAGAATATTTTTTAGACATTACGGTACTGACACGGTTACGGTACGGTACGGTACGGTAATTTTCCCACTCATACGAAAACTGCTCTATTGTTGTCGTGCCGTAATTTAATGTAACCCTGCCTAACTGTTACGTAACCGTGCCGTAACTGAAACGTGACAGTATATATCGTAACAGGAGCTTCATGGGCTCCTGGTCGCATAGGCACAATGGACAATATCACCCGTCCTCATTAGACCTGCTGCAATGTTGAGATCACTGTTATTGGCTAATTGGCTTGTTTTTACAAATGCCCACACAATGCGACTTTTCATGCAGCATTGCGCACAAGAAAATGGTGTCAAAGGTGTCACTCGATGCAACTTTTTTTCAACGCTGCGCGCAACTGATTTGAAACATGAGTCAAACTCTGTATCGAAAAGCCGCAGTCAATGCCATTTCATAAAATGGCATTACATGTGAGTTGAGCGATGTACGAAAAATGAAAAATATTTAATGTAGAAGTAGTGAGTGTGAGTGCCAGCAGAATAATAGCCACTACGTGGATCTGCTGTAGAAAATTACTATTATTTTATTATTTATTTCCTTGTTACACGATGCAAGTTGTTGCACACAGCAGTTACAGGGTTGGGCATTCTCCCCATTGATGCGCGCGTAATTTTGCATAAGTTAATAAAAAAGGGCTGTATCGTAGGTCAAGTCATTAGGGTTAAATACATTAGTAAAAGCACGGAGATATTGTTTAGAAATAGAATAGAATCCAGAATGATAGAATTTTAGTTTAGAATTGAGGTAGTTTGATAGGTATTTAGTGAAGAATTTTACATGCGTTTATAATCTTTATGTTCTCATCCTCTTATTGCATTTTTATTTAACCATTTAAAAATGTACAGCTGGAATGGTTTCACTATATATTCAAACTTACGTTGGTACTCCATCAATTTACGATGTATACGTATTACCAAAAAACGTTAGGGAAGGGGGGCGACAGTGACTATTGTCGTTTGTAATATCGCAAAGAATTAAAAAACATTTCCCCCCTTATATTTATACAATATGCATTCTATTCAAAAATAACTTGTATCGCAAAGAACTAAAAAACATTTCCCCCCTTTATTTATACAATATGCATTCTATTCAAAAATAACTTGTATCTGTAAATGATATTGTGGTATATTTTTTACGTTTTTAGTCTCAAGGCTTTTGCTGATCATCGACGTAAATTACGACCAGTTCGTAAGCACGTTCACTCAAGCAACCCAGTTAAAGCCAGACAGAAAAGAGAGGACCTACGTTCAGATACTGATGTAAGATACACGAGTTGCTTGGCTGTTAAGGCTTAAGGCCCGTACAAACGATACACCTTTTTCGCAACGTTGCCCGCAAGAGAGTTGCACCGTGTGTGCATCACTGCAACAGTTGCGCGCAACATTGCAAGAGTAGAATTGGATTCAACTTTTGCAACTGCGTGGAGCTACAAACGAGTGGAAACGATTCAATTGCTGTTGCGCGCAACGTTGGAAGAAAAATTTTATCGTTTGCCCGAGCCTTTAAAATTGCATAGACACACTGTGTACTCCATTATAAGTCAGAATGATCTCATGCTTGGGCCAACCATTTTACTCAGTCTTCCCTTATTTTCTCGTAGTAATGTAGTCTCACTTTTGATGTTTGATGGTGTCTTTTCTATAGCTCCTTGTGTCTAAATCAGAGCGCAACTTTGTCAAGGAAGATGATGAACTAGAGAAACCAATTCGACCTTATGGTGGGAAAATAAGTAAGTTGTTATGTAGTAAAAATATAACGCTAGCTTTCATTGGCCAATTAGCGGTCGTACCTTTTGCGCGCTCTTGGGCAAAGAAGAAGTGGGAAAAAACTCGGTCCATAACTTACAATGCAGTTCTCGCGTGCGGCCGAAGAAGACGGCCAAATGGAAGGTTAGCGAAAGCTAAATTGGCTCCGTCTATAAATAATTTGTTCATAATTTATTTATTATTGTCTTTTCACTAGTGGCATAAACACTGATAAGCACAATCAACATACGCAGACTCAGTAATGTACTACTTATTGGCAGTGTTGGCCTTCCTAACACCTTTTGAAATAATATGGTTGGCATGTTTGGCCGAGTGGTGAGAGCACCGGCCTTTCACCGCTGTGGTCCGGGTTAGAGTCCCAGCTCGGGCATCTGATCATATGTGAACTGAGTTTGTTTGATCATGATGTGTTGTTCTCTACCATGTTCTCTACCATGCCGCGAGGGTTTTTTTCTCCGGGTTCTCCGATTTTTCCACCCTCGGCAAAACTGATCAACATGTGAGTTGAGCGATGTATGTAAAATATTTAATGCCGTAGAGGTAGTGAGTGTGAGTGCCACCAGATGACGAACCACTACGTGGATCTGCTGTAGAAGATTATAATTTTATTATTTATTTATTTATTTTGAAATAACACAGTATTTGCATGTTACATACTGCATGTAATTAAGCAGCGAGCCTAAGTGGAATTTTTCGATTTTCTCTCCACAGAGAACAATTCCAAATTTGCTGCTGAGGCCATCGAAGGCCTTTCTGCAAAGCTTGATTTGAACGAAGCAAGCACTTCACTTAGAAAAACAGCCAAGAATGTTGAAGGAATTAGCACAGAAATCAGAGAGTTTGGAGGCTTTCTGCCTGTCATGTTGTTACAGATTAAAGGTATAATGATCTTGGTTTATGGGCATGACTACAGTTCCGCAGTGATGATTTATGTTTCTCAAGAGATGAGATGGACATTTCCTGGATTGTGTCTTTTTAGAGTTGATTTCGTATGACTTTGAAACGGACCGCGCCGTGCCGTGGCCTTGTCAGTGCCGTGAAAAATTCATTCAAAATTCCTGCCGTAACCGTGCACGCCCTCTTTGATAACAGAATAATACACCAGAATACCTTTATCAAACTCGAACAGTACTCCATTCCTCTTTAGATTTCGAGATATTGGGGTTCTACTGTAAGTGTTTCTTTATTGTTCGTAGGTCAGAGACACCTCCAGACTAGGTTGGTCGAACCGTCTGCCAAATCACTCAATTCTGGTGATGCTTTTGTGCTGGTGACACACAAAAGTGTGTATGTTTGGATTGGGAAGGATTCAAATATCATGAAAAGAGCTAAGGTACTGAATATTGTATATAGTTTTATAATTTTGTGCGCGCGAGTCATTTCTCTGTCCTCTGATATAAATTAAATACGCTAGCTAGCCAATCAGAGCGTGGTTTTATGTCAAATACTTTTTCTGTTTTCCCTTGCTATGTCACTCAAAACTATTAAGATGTGCTGCTAATAAATGTAATCAACTTCATCATCACATCATTGAAGCTCGATGATCAATTTCGTACGAACGTGAAAACTCACGAATGGACTTCGCCGCCCAATCTTGACAAATGAAAATTATCATCATCGCTGTTATTATTATCATCATCACTTGTGATCATTATCATCATCATCATCACTTATCATAGTCATGATCCCATAATAACGTTTTATTTAATTTTCAATGGTTCTTTGTTTAGGCCCACGAGGTGTCTACAATCGTGGTAAAACAGAGAGACCTGGGAACTAATGCCAAAACATCTCACATTATTGAACAAGCCAAAGAGGAAACCCACATGACATCATTTTGGAAACATTTAGGTGGCAAGAGTACAGTAACAGGTAACCTTTTGATATATTATTATTATGATGCAGACGGTCTTCCTGTGGTCGATAAATCCCTTGACACAGGGAGACCAAAGGTGGCAAACTTCATAAAACAAACGGAATTTTATTTTCTGTTTCTGTAGCTGCTAGTGATGTTCCTTCAGATGAAGAATACGAAAAGAATATCCAGGCAACAAACATTGTTTATCGTGTCAATTACGATCGTGACCCCCCGGAACTCAAGCTAAGGGATGACATATCAGGGAGGGTTCTTAGTGAAAAGTTTATGGATCCTGATCACGTGAGTAGCTTTTTATTTTATTGTGTTTTATTATAACAGGCCTGAAAAGTTCCTGAAAGACCCGGCGATAAGCACAAATCTACAATCATTGCCAAACAATGCACGACTGAACATTTTGACCATTAAAATTTATTTTGGCATCTAACCTATTTTTAATGTATTGAGGTTTTTGTCACTCCCTTCAATGTTGCGGTTTCTATGGTAACTAGGAGGGTGTGTTGAGCGTGCCAGAAGTTGCTTTTGCCATGTTTTCTACCTCAATATTGATTAAATGTGGGGCAACATTTGACTGCCAAAGTTTTTCGTAAGGACGCGCGAGTCTCAGTCTCTCGCGGTTTATAACATCTTGACAAGTAATACCGTACTCTCTCCGTGGTGGAATCCTAAGTTATTACTTTGGGGTATTAATTCGAGGTGCTCTGACTGATACAATGCCAATGCGTTTGGCGCAGTTTCCATTTTTTTCTACATTATTGTCTCGTTGTCATTGTCTTGTAGGCGTATGTTTTAGATTTTGGTACGGAGGTTTATCTTTGGCTTGGAAGAAATTGTAATCGTACAGCGAGGAACATAGGAATGAAGTTAGCACAAAAGGTTTTTGATAACAAGTTTAAATTTAAGGTAGGTGATATTCTTCACTCGTTTATTGAAGAATAAAAGATCGCAGAAAATGACCATGAGCTCTTGATTAATTAAACCCGCTAACGTGAAACTGTCTTAAAGTGTCGTGAAAGTTTCCCGTTCTTTTCTTGTCTTGTAGAGTCGTATAAATCCACTTGAACCCAGGAGGCTCACGGACAAAGCAGAAAGTCACGTGGTTTCTCGTCCTTCCTGGGCGTTACTTGGTCGTATGACTGCACGATCAGAGACGGTCTTGTTTAGAGAGAAGTTCACTGACTGGCCTGACCATAACGTTGATTACACTAAAGATTTTGTTAAGAAACCCATCAGCGGTAGCTTTGCTGTTCAAATCACGAAGAAAAAGGTAACTGTAGAACGACTTGATATGTAGAATAACAAATCATGTAGAACGAATGAATGACATGGAATGACAAATGTTGACTTCTTTTGTAGCCCTCTTTTCTTACGAAATGGGCCTGTGGTCAATCCAATATGAGAATTGGGAGTCTCCCACTTTCTTCTTTCTTTCCCAACGACTCATGGTCGTTTTGACCCAGGTATAGCTCAGCGTCAAAAGTAGCGCGCACTGCATCAGTGAACAAAGCGACCGGCTTTGACGCGGGCGACAAAACTCGGCGTAGAAAAAGTGGTTTGGCTGCACTGTTCTTTCAAGGTTGGCTTTCCAACAAAGAGCAAAGACGACAAGGCAGTTTTCTGTCTATTGTGGGCAATCATTTATAAGCTAACTTTGCTTTTGTATATTTACTACAAAGGCAAGTCCAAACGAGGAAACTGAAGATGCAGACGATATACAGTCTTCCGTACGTAAATTCTCTCATTCGTTATTATATTCATTTACGATCTCATCTCTCTCTCTCTCTCTCTTGATTATCGCACCCTTAAAAGAAAGTCCAGAAACTCTCTGATCTTCAGAGTTGCTCTTATTTTCCCTTATTAAAGTTTATGTTAATCTGTTCGAATGTATTTGTTTAGGATAAGCCCATAAATAGTATTTTCGATCTTAAAGCTGTTGATGTAAACTTAATGATAGAACCAGCTCCAGAACCAAGTCTTGTGTTAGAAAGTAAGTACACCAACACGACTACTGTTTCTATCAACACAACAGTGCCGACGTCATCTCTATCACCACCACAACCAAACACAACAGCAGTACAGTGTGGTCTTTACGCCCTGTGCAGCATCCCTAACATCATACATTTTTAGTATCAACATTGATGGCAGTGAGTCGTTGATCAGCAGCTCTAACGTACCCAACAACAATGCTGTGAGTCGTTGACCAACGATGGGACTGAACTTTTGCGCCGGCCTTAACAAGTACTGCCACTTTAACCATCTATTATACTGCTACCAATTAATCCTCATCGCCACCATCACTACCATCAAAACAGCAATAACACCCTGCGATAGCAACAAGGATATTCATGTTAATAGCGCAGATTTCGTATGAATGTACCGCGTCGTACCTTGGCTATGTCAGTACCGTAATGTCTATAGAAACATTCGAAATTCCTGTCGCAACCGTGCCGTGACCGTGACTGTGCGGTGCCGTTTTCACAGTCATACGAAATCTACTTTACTGTAAACTAAGCAACAATAACCCCTAAATTTGCTTTCTTGAGCAAATAAACAAGTCAGACTGTTATTCAGTACATAATTTGGTTCCAATATCTAAAGTCTCTGATGTTATTATTTTCTGTTAGACTTCAACATTGGTCGTGGCATAGGAAGTGCAGACGAGGAAGGTCGTCAGTTTGGAGTGTCGACGGTAGACATTAAAGTATGGCATGTCAGAGAGTATAGTTACAATCCACTTCCTCTTGAGGACTACGGACATTTTCATTCTTCTGAAGGTGAGTCACTCTTGTGCTCGTTCGTTTGTTCGTTCGTTCGTTTTATCGTTCGTTCGTTCGTTCGTTCGTTCGTTTGTTCGTTCGTTCGTTCGTTTTTTCGTTCGTTCGTTCGTTTGTTCGTTCGTTCGTTTTATCGTTCATTCGTTTTCGTCCGTTCGTTCGTTTTATCGTTCGTTCGTTCTTTCGTTTGTTCGTTTTTTGTTCGTTCGTTCGTCCGTTCGTTTGTCTTCCTTACGCACAAGTAACCAATTCGACCCAAAGATAGCACCGTAGAACTCATTTTCTCCTCAGCCCTCCCCTCATTTATCATGTCTCCAAACCCCTTCAAAGGACTGCTAAACACTTCAGTTTATGAATTCATCTATTTCATCTATTCCAGTTTTGAATTCATCTTTTCCTTTTGTCAAGGTTATGTTGTACGATGGAAATACTGTGTAAAACGTATCGGTGTACGAACGTTAAAAGGCCAAGCGTCTAGAAAAGAAGATGTCGGTAGAGACAAAATAGTTTACTTCTTCTGGCAAGGAAAAGATTCAACGGTTAACGAGAAAGGTGCGGCGGCTCTCATGACCGTCGAGTTGGATGCTGATAGAGGCCCTCAAGTATGGGATTACTATATAGTTACATGACTAGACATTTTGCACCCTTGTGGTTTTCCATAAACGATTTTCAAAAATGGCGGGCTCATTGTTCACGAGAACGAGGCCAGAAAGGCCTCTAAAATCATCAGGGCATCGAATGAGTCTAAGTATATCCTGTAAAATGCACAGAAAATAGTTATTTCAAAAGGAAGAGGAACACATCGTCTTTGATTGCAATAGAAGTGTCGTCACGCTTATTTTCTGGTAACAAGGCCTTTGTGGCCTCGTTCTCATGTACTAGGCCGTCATTTTTGAAAGTCGTCTATACTCACTACCTCTGTTAATGCTAATATTTGAATATCGCATCTTCAGTTATATTGTTGATGTGTTTTAAAATAACTGTTTAACAAAGTGCTATGTTTCGCACAGGTTCTGGTTTCACAAGGCAAAGAGCCTCCTTGTTTTCCACGTTTATTTGATGGTAAAATGGTTGTTCATCTTGGAAAGTAAGTGTTATTTATGGTCTTCTATTTTATGAAGCTTTTGTTCTCTCTGCTGATTTCTTTTTCCTTTTCCTTTGGTAAGGAGAGAACCACCGGATGATGAAGGTAACAATAGTATCACCAATACTTTCTATACGTGATTTAATTTATCATGGTATCATTTTAGACCCTCACTATCATCATCATCATTATCATCATCATCACATTACTGTCTTATCATTAGCATCGTTATATATTCCATCACCATTACTAGTGCTTCATCATTATTCCCACTTCGACTCCATTGTGGTCATCATCATCATCATCATCATCATCATCACGCCTCTTAAATATCTACTTATGTTTACATGATAAATTGAATTTTGTTTTCCCCTATAACCAGATGACGAGGAGGATACATGCATGTTTATTCTTCGTAACGAAGAACCAGAAGAAGCTTACTTACTTCAAGTTAAAACTGAGTAAGAAATACATGTAACTACAACCCCTCATGGTAGTATCTCTCTCCTCTTCTTCTCTGTCTAACCATCTTCGTGCTCTAACGCTCTCACCCCACCCCCTCTCGGATGTGGAACATTTAACCTGGATACTTCTAGTTTTGTGCTTCTGAAATGAACTGATTGTTTGGCTATTAATTGTTTACAGTCCATATGCGTTGCGGTCACGCACATCATTCGTGGTAGTAGACTTAATTGAGTTAGTATTATACGTGTGGCATGGAGCCAAGTCTAACGACCATACAAGAAAGAATGCTAAAAACTCTGGGAAAAAGCTTGTGAAATGGTAAGTACTTTGACCACACAAATCCGGATAAATTTGAAAACGTGTCTTGTTACTCTGTTTTCGTACCCTAGACAAAAGAAAAGCGCCGTTTTTTTGCGAACGGAAGACCAAAATGCATCAAAAAGTATTCCTTTTCAAAGGTTGGATCTCCCATTTATTGAGACGGATTTAGCAAAAGCGACGCGACGCGAGATGATTGATTATGAATTTTTAATTATTTTTTTTATGATTGTACATATTTGTAAACTATTAACGTTTGCCTGAATCCTTTTTAATAAAGACCATTATGATGATGATAATGATGATAATGATGATGATGATGATGATGTGTATGATCCAATATTGACGACTGTTAGTTATAATGCGCATGGTTATTTTCAATGGAAGACTTGATCAAAACGAAGGGAGAATGGCTTTATTTTCATGCGGCATAAAGACGAAAATTAAAATGCGCAATAATATTAAGAGTCGTCAATACCCTTCGCATAATTACAGACCGAATTGGACTCCACTGGATTTCAATTACTAATACAATTAATAAAAGTATAATTTCATGTACCAATTAATAATAACTAATAATAATTGATATCAAAATTATAGGTTTAATGAAAAATATCCAGAGGATGCTTTGGAATTCGAAGAAGTCGAAGAAGGTGATGAACCTGAGCTGTTTTGGGATGCTTTACGAGGAGATGTATCCCATCTTTCACTTATTAAAGGTTTGATCTCTTTCAGTATAGATAAAGTGAACGTTGATATCTGAGACTATTATTTTAATGTTCTGAAACCTGCCCTAGCGATTTCAGTTTAGGTTGAGCATGCGCGAAGAAACGTCATTTTCGCGCCAAATTCTTGACTCGTCCATCAATAATATCCTCTTTTGTATAATGATTGGTATATTACGCGCGTTCTGTTTGGTGGAGAACCGTGTGTGATTACTGTACACACGCACACACGCACAGTTGACGTTATAGAATCTTACGCGCGCTCTGATTGGTTGAAATATTTCGATAAATGTTATATCAAACAAACAGATTTCATTTTCCGTTCGTCTGTACTCTAATAAATGCATAGAAGACGTCAGAATGCGGTAAGAACAGTCACGTCACTTGTCTTCGTCTCGTGGCATACTTTTTGTTCTCACCACATTTTGGCGTCATCTGTGCATCTATTAGAGTACAGACGCACGGTAAAATGGAATCTATTTGTTAAATTATATCTATTTTGCATTTCAGATTCTCGGAAGTACGACTTTTCCACACGAGTTTTTCGTCTAAACAGTACCAGCGGCGACTTTATTGCTAAAGAAATTCTGAATCCAACACGTTCCTCATCTATGACGTCACCATATCCAATCAGCCAATCACAACTCTACACGGTATCACAACCAGGTATGGATAATGAGGAGAGAAGGTGGAGGGAACGGGACGGGACGGGACGGGAGGGAAGGCGGGACTCATTGGCCTCGGAAATGTGTATACGCCTATTTCAAAAAAGGTCTAAGACGTAAAGGAATTTTTGTTATTTTGTGGTTTGTCTAAAATAAGAAAAGCACAGTCTAACTCAAAGGTAATAAACGTATATTCCAACACTGTTATTTTTAGGGAGTTGATTTAACTCGACCATAAGAGTAAAATTAACTCTTTATAGTGGAGTTAAATTTAAGAGTTAATTTTACTCCAAAATTGGAGTAAAAATAACTCCGATTAAGAGTAAAATATGAGCTTGAGGGTTAAATTTACTCTAGTTGGTGGAGTTAAAAATTATGTATAATCTAACTCCAAAACTGGAGTAAAAATAACTCTTATCAAGAGTAAAAATATGAGCTTGAGGGTTAAATTAACTCTTAATAGGAGGAGTAAAAGTTTACGCCTTCTGTAACTCCAAAGCAGGAGTTGAAATAACTCCAATCCAGAGGGTTAAATTAACTCTTATTAGGAGGAGTAAAAGTTTAAGCATTTTTTAACTCCAAAACAGGAGTTAAAATAACTCCAATCCAGAATCATTAAACATAAGTAGTTGATTTAACTGCAACAAAACTGTTGTTTAATGGTAATTTATTGAGCTGGCAGCGTTTAATACTATATAATAGTAACGAAGCTGAATGCCCCAGAGCCCATTAGAACTCACTATCCAAAACGCTACAACCGAAATTTTGTCCTAATAGATTTTACACGGTTTTCATTTGCTGGCAATTATTAGATTCAATATTCGATACAATATTTGATCATATTCTTTCCACTGCGAAAAGATTCCTTTGTGATTTCTGGATTCCTGTGTGTGATGGAGAACTGGTAGCTAGTAACAAGACTTTGCCAACCAATGACAGCACAGCATTTTACCATGTGACCAAGTTTGAAAGTTGGCGGACTGGAAGCCATTTCATTGTGAACGGTTGGAAGTTTGTTGTTTACTGAGGGTTTGCTCGAAAATTCCTTCTTTTGTACTAAAGGAATTGCTCTGATAGTTGTTCACTGTAGCCAAGAAGATCCAGGAAAGCTTCGTAACATTGAATGATACAGTTTTGGGAGAATAATTGCGAATACCGACTTACTCAACGAAAATTTTCGACTTGAGTTCAGTGTGGTTCGATCGTCGATTTGTGGCCGTTTCATTTTCAAAATTGGTAAGTTGTATTTTGTTATAAACAACTGTTCTAAAACCTAGTTCAGACGCCAGACCAGTAATGTGCCTTGCAAAATTCATGAAATGAATAACATGAAAACTTCAGCGTCTAAATACCAGTAAATTCTGCGGTGGAATATTTAGAACTACGTGCAGAAGAAGTAACACTCAGAACTATGGATTGAAATCTAAAGCTGTATAGAGAAATTAAGCTAATGTTTTCTTCATGATATATAGATTCAAGTAAGCATATATTGAATGTGATTGCTTGTTGTTTACTTGTCCGGAACTTCGGAAATACATTGCAGACTTGGGAATGGAGTATTTACATTGATTGTTATTTTGTTTCAGGTTGACATGAATATCCAAGAATTGAAGCTGCTACTGAAAGTTCATTACAAGTTTGATTATTATTAGTGATATAAGCAGTAAGTTCTTTTAGTGTGATCACCATGAATCTATGAATTTACTAAGTACTGAAATGCTACAACTCTTGAATAATATAAATTTCCTGTTATAGTGATCTGTACTTATATTGAACTGCAAAATAGTTTGTTAAAAGTTTTGTATAACCTTATGAGCTTTCTTTTTATTCAGAATTTTGAAGTTTGTTTGTGTTGTCAGTAATGATTTGCTTTTCTATTTTTATATTGAACTGAATGAAGTGTATTCATTAGAACTTCTTTGCTTGTTTCATTGGTTTCCCAGTACACTGTACATTCCTCCTATGTTTGATACAAACATTTTTTCATGTCTTACCAAATATTTCAAACAAACTTTTTTCCTAAGAGAAATGTCATATTGAAATCACTGGGGCAAGCAAGTAAGGTCTATTATTTATTTCCTACTTAAGAACATTTCCTAATTTGATTTCGTTAGTCTGCTTGTATATTTTGTGACATTTATGGAGAATATTCATTTTCATTAAAGATCCTAATTGTCAATATTTACTGATTTAGTTTTTGATCAAGACAGAACTTAAACTCTAACTTCCAGAGTAAATTCATGACCTACTTTTGGAAAATGTATTTGAAGAGTAAAATTCACTACTTGATAGGGTCAAAATTACTCTGGTACTGGAGTTAGATTCACTCTTGCAAGGGTGAATATAACTCTTGAGAATAGTCAATCTTACACTCACTTGAGAGTTAATTCAACCCCAATTGTAGTAAAAATATACTCCCAAATGAGTAAAATTAACTATTTGGATTAGTTAAAATTACTCTGGTACTGGAGTTAAATTCACTCTTGCAAGGGTGAATATAACTCTTGGGAATAGTCAATCTTACACTCACTGGAGAGTTAATTCAACCCCAATTGTAGTAAAAATATACTCCCAAATGAGTAAAATTAACTCTTTGGATTAGTTAAAATGACTCTTTTTCAAGAGTTAAGTAACTCTCATAGGAGTAATTACTACTCCTATATTAGAGTTATTTTTACTCCAAAATTGGAGTTAAACTTTGAGGAGTTAAAATAACTCCAAAAAAAGGAGTTATCTGGGACCTTTTTTTTTTACTCCATTTTTGGAGTAAATTTAACTCCCTAAAAATAACAGTGAATGTCATAGAATACTGCTTCGTTTGGTTGTGAATATATCCAGATTACTACTTACTCGGCCCCAGATTTCAGATCTCTGATCAACTGTATCTGTAGAATGAAATATAGTATCGATTTTGTCTCGGTCTGCGGCGATCGCAAGACGAGTTTACATGGTTTTATGGTAAGACGTTTACGTAGAGATCGGGACAAGAATCCGTTTACGTTTGCATGAGTGCCATGTTGTCTATAAAAACATTCGAAATTCCTGTTGTAACCGTGCCATGACCGTGCGGTGCCGTTTTCACTGTCATACGAAATCTTCTCTATCCGCGACGACATGAAAGTCTTTTCGTTCCTCGCTGAAACCCGTCCCGAGACGAACTCAACCCGCGGGATGAAATCGCCCATTTAAACGCACCCCACGAAAATAATTTTTTCTTTTTTCTTTTTTAGCGATATTTTTCATAGACGCAAAATATGAACTGTATATGTGGCAAGGGTGGTGGCCACGTGCAGACGATGAGAATGACATACAAGCATCTACTACAGGATCAGCTGAGACCCGCTTTAATAATGACCGTCGCCTTGCTATGCAAACAATCAAACTGTACGCACAAGGTAAACTAATGATTGATCGAGCTAGCAATAAATCTGTGATGCATCTCGCCCGTTTGTTCATTTAAGCCTCGGCGTATACACCTATTTCAAAATAGGTTGTCGTATGAGAGCTCTCAAGCCCACGCGACTAGACCGGAAAGGAGTATGGGTAGTAGCAAAACTTTACTTTCTTTTCCGCTATGGTATTGACTTATAGCATCAGTAAGTGAAGTTCTTTAGTGTATAAGGTCAAAGGAAGCTGAATTTAAGTAATCGTGTGGGATTTTTGTGGTTTTATAACTTTAGTGATTTCTTCCCATTCTCCCTTTCGGGTGAGTCGAGTAGGCTTGGTACCGACAACGTTTATTGAAATAGGTGTATGCAGAATACCCTGTCACGTTTAGCAAAACCCCTAATGTAGTGGATAAGCGTTACGCTGTTGGTTGACTATTCTACATACGTCAATCGATCCCTTGCGTTCTTTTAAAGATGCCGCAACCACTGCGTGTCAGTTTTGCGGCGTATTCCGCAATTGCTAAGCCCCGTCTTAACGTGAGAAGTATGGTGATCAAACCCTTAAACCCCGTTTGCCTTTTGGCCACCTCGTTTTGTGAGGATTCGATCGTGTCTTGTAAAATTGCAACTCCGTCAACATTCGATGACACCCAATTTCAAAATTGCTCGACCTAGTGGCGATGGCTTGTCTGGATTTTAAGCTTCTGTCAATCAAATTGTAACGACTAGAATTTGTAAAATTTTAGCTTTCTAAATTCAGAAACAAAACAAACTTGAATTTATTGACAGAACATTTAGTATTTTCCGACTTTTGATGTAAATTTAAGCTTACTTCAGGGAGAACGAATAGTCGGAGATTTGATTGACGGTAGTCAAAACACTGAAAAAGCCATTCAAGTGTCGTCTGCGAAGGTCGCGTAATTTTGAAAATAGGTGTAAACAGTCTTGTGTTCTGGTGTTTCGATGGGCGATGTCTGGTTCGTTTACTTAGTCAAATTAACATCTTTCAGTATGTTTCATGACCAAACAAAAGTTGATGATCACTGACTTCTTAACTTTGATCTGATTTTATAGCACTCAAGAGAGATCTTTCAAAAACATACATTGTATTTGCTGGCCTTGAGCCCAAGTCATTTAAAGCTCTGTTTCCTTTCTGGCAAGATCACGAAGACGTCAAAGAGATAAACATGATGGTAAGAAGAATTATTCTGCTGCTGTATTCACTTATTATGAATCAATCTCTCTTTTGCTTTAATCAAACTGGAAACAGTTCTTGCAGGGAGCGTTCTGAACAACCGCCAGGTTGGCTCAACGTTTTCTGCAAAATTGTTGCACGCAACACACTTACACTGTGTCCACCCCTGTAATATTGCGCGCAACACAGTTGCATCGTGTTTCCACCCCTGTAATGTTGCACGCAACACAGTTGTACCATGTGTCCACCCCTGTAATGTTGCGCGCAGTACAGTTACACCATGTGTCCACCCCTGCAGTGTTGCGCGCAACCTCGCAGAACAAGGTTGCAGAAGTAGAACTCGATCATAAACCTGCAACTATTGCGTGCAGCAGTACTAGTTGCAGGGATGGACACATGGACACGCTCTCCCAGCGACTGTAAACCTTCTGCGCACTACCTAAGTAAGCAGCTATAATTTTGTTCTTATTTTCAATAGGCAAGGAAAGATAAGCCCGTCCTTCTAAGGATAGAAGAAGAGTTAACAAGGTTATCCAGAGATACCTTTTCTTTAAGTGAGCTGCAGAAAAAGCCTTTACCAGAAGCAGTTGATCCAACAAGACTAGAAATGTATTTACATGTGGCTGAATTCCAGGTAATCAGTTTTCATCTCGTTAGTCGTACTACAATTATGCCAACAACTTAACTTTGGGAACCCACGAAGCCTAGTCCGCGCATAAGAACAAGCACAAGTATGTACACAGACTCAGTAATGTACTGCTCATTAGCAGTGCTTGTCTTTTGACTAGTGACACAAGCACAAGCAACATACACAGACTTAGTAATGTATTGCTCATTAGCAGTGCTTGTCTTTTCACTAATGACATAAGCACAAGCAACATACTCAGACTTAGTAATGTACTGCTCATTAGCAGTGCATGTCTTTTCACTAATGACATAAGCACAAGCAACATACACAGACTTAGTAATGTACTGCTCATTAGCAGTGCTTGTCTTTTCACTAATGACATAAGCACAAGCAACATACACAGACTTAGTAATGTATTGCTCATTAGCAGTGCTTGTCTTTTCACTAATGACATAAGCACAAGCAACATACACAGACTTAGTAATGTACTGCTCATTAGCAGTGCATGTCTTTTCACTAGCAACAAGCATAAGCAAAAGCAACATACACTGACTCAGTAATGTACTACTGCTCATTAGCAGTGCTTGTCTTTTCACTAGTGACAAAAGCATAAACACAAGCAACATACACTGACTCAGTAATTACTGCTCATTAGAATTATTAGCTTATTGTCTCTTTTCTTACTAAAATTTATTTTTGTTGTGATTCAGAAAACGTTTGGAATGTCCAAAAGTGATTTCGAGAAAATTCCACCATGGAAGCAATTGAATTTGAAGAAGAACGCTGGACTCTTTTAGACTTGAATTGATAAACAGGGCTGGAGGTTCGACCACTAGCGGCATTCATCACAGATTTGTCATTTCTTTGTCATATATTTATACTAGGATCTCTTTGGGCATCATTCAAGTGGAGTAGGGGAGGGGAGTGAAGTGCAAGTGGGGGAGGGGAGGGGATTTGGATTTATACTAGCATCCATCAATATATCAACCATATTCCATCTTGAAACTAAACATTAAGTGCATAAATAATTCTAGGTTTTCCTTAGTAAGTATATAATATAAACATTTTGATTTGTTCATTATTTATAATGTCTGTATTTATAAAAAAAGTAATTTTGTAAGGCAATCTTTAACGTTAGGTTTGACAATTAAAATGGAATTTGCATCAAGTCATTTTGCATCAAGTCATTCTCATGAAATGCCGAATACGTTTCTATACAAATTGTTTAAGCTTTGCAAATAAACGCAATCACTAGTTATAATAAATGAAATGGTAGTTGGAATAAATCACTGTTATTTATTAGTATTCGTGCCTCTTGCTTCTGTAAGAACTAACAAGACACTCGTTCGAGCGTTTACTCGGGAGCTTACGACCCCCTCGAGTGAGCATGCGCTGTTGAGGCCTGTCTGCAGTTTCCGCCGAGTAAACGCTAGAAGCGAGTAACTTAAGCATGAGACGTTTTTGTCAACGCGGTCGTTTTTGTTGGTGCGCGCGCCATCATAGATGAAATCTAGAACGTGAGAAGGCCTCAACTAACGTTCTAGTGAGGACGCGCGTACGGGAACATCATCTATAGCTATGACGGTGTGCGCACGATCAAAAACGTACGCGCGACACCGTGTTGACAAGAACGTCTCGTGCTTAAGTTTCCTATCAGCCAAACTGGGGTTTCGCAAAGTATCTTAGGATACTTATTCTGATATCTGTGTCATAAATATGCTATTAGTCGACTAATTAGGTAATACGGCTGTCTGTTTTTTCGAGTAAAAATTCATAGCTGTAGAGTACAAACACTAAAAGTGTGCAACATAAATAGTACTAAATAGTGTTAAATTATGCAAATTCTATTGTTTGATTAATGCTATTTAGTACTAAATAGTGCAAAGTATATTGCACACTTTTAGTGTTTGTACTCTATTACCTGGGTAATTAATAACTTATTTATTATACAATTTGTAGTTTATTCAACCGTTCCATTACTCTGGATTCAGTAGATAAAAGGCGTGTGAGCCTTTTGGCCCACAAAAAGGTCTCGAAAACACTAACTTAGTAAAACTAAATCATCTTTCCGCCATGAGGTCCGTACTCAGACCTGCGCATGCGTGAGATACCGCTGACCTCAGCAACAATTTCTTAGAACTAAATTAAACCATTGTTTTTGGCGCAGTTTTTGAATCACGTACGGTTGTGCAAGAACGTTTTTGTGTCAAATCAAGAGATCATAATTAGGTTCGTGCTACTCCTTAAACTCCTTGAAAACAATAGCCTGAGCAGCAGCAGCAGCAGTTATGAGACTGGGCGCGTGGCGGTACAGGTGCAAAGGTAGACACACCAAAGCGTAAATTCTTGCTATCAGCAGACCTGCTTCAAATTCTAGTCCCACTTATCGTGCAGGATGGTCCTTTCTTGATTCTTCGCCTGGTTCTGTTAATCAAGTTCGACGTTTTAAGCGAGATTCATATCTACTTCACAGGCAAAAACGCCCTGACGGTAGCCTTGCTATTGTACCGATTATACTATATGTATTTTGTAGAATCTTTAAGGCTCACTTCTCGCAAAAGACCAATGCAAAGTGATCTGGTGAATAATTCTTTACGCGAAAACAATGATCAGCTCGTCAGGGGCCAAGATAACAGTACATCTGTGGATTCCGTATCCCAGATCACCTCGGATTCTGGATCGGATTCCAAAACACAGGACTTCACGGCCTATCTACGGGAGCCAGTTATGGTCTTTGCATGTACCGCCACTCCTATTGTTCTTTGTTAGATTCGTTCTATTTTATAACTTGGAGTCTTTTGCTGTTTCTTTTGAATTACTAATACTGTGACCGGTACCTGCAGAAGAAACCAAGTTATGCTCATCAATTGTAAGAGCATATATAGACACTAGTATTTTATTCCAAATACCTATTACAGATAGTTATGACGAGGTTCCCACATTTGGATTAAGGCTGCGCGCAGACAAAGGCCGAGTCCTATATTTACTTTTATGATCAAAGTGATGATCCTCCCCCACCCCTAACTGAACATGCTGCCCCGCACATCGAGGTTATAAGGCACGAAGGTGTATTATACTAATGTACTGTAGTATTTTAATCATCCTAGTGAAAATTATACCTCCAATCCAGAGCTTATGCTAGCCTCCAGTAATTACACTATTTGTATCAAATATGTTCATCATTACATACACCGGCACTCAAAGTTGCCTATGTTAAGCCTTAAGCCTCCTTAGCTTCAAAAGCTTCTCCTTGATTGTCCAAGGATTTTTTGTTGGGTTTCCTGTGTTGCTGGTAGAGATTTCCAAACACAGGAAACCCAAGCTCACCAACGTAGTATCCCAGAGCTCTTCATTAGTGGTGCTGTTGCAACAGTAATATTTTGTTTTATGTAAATTGGTGCTTTTGCGAATAAAAAATGCTTACCTTCATAACTTGTAGTATCTTTTATTGTCTGGCTGAGACTAAAGCCATTTAGGGACAACATACAGCTGGTTTGCCACAATGCAATAATTGCTAGATTCAGGGGAGGGGTGCAGGGGGTGCACACGCCCTCCTGAGATGACTTTGAGTCCTTTTTCTCAGGGGGGCGGGGGTTCTCCACCTCCTATAAAATTGGTCAATCCACTGCTGACATTTCTAATTTAATTGCCCTTTCTTTTATTTATGAGTATTTGAATTTGTATTTCAATTTTGGCAATAGCTTGACAATTTACTGCGGTTTTCGGTATTCTTCGAATTCCGATTTTCAAACGCCAATCGCTAATTTGTGTTTTTGCTTCTGTCAATCAAAAGTAAAAATCACTAATACGAAGAACCAAAATGATAGTATAGCTAATATATACTCTATATACTCAGGGTTCGCAGAATACAGAAAACCGCTGTAAAGCAAAATGGGTCACAAATCCAAAACAGCTTCAATAATTTTAAGCATGAATAAGAGCTACTTTCTACATCTTTTACATGTAATGAATAGATTATGTAATGAATAGATTACGAACAAATTTTCTATGATAAATTTTCTTTGACAATTTATTTTTGTTTGTGAATGGATTGTCACTCGAAAATGTGTTTTGCATATTCGTACCGTAACCGCATTGCAAGGCCTGTGTCTTGCGTTCTTGACGTTGTTAGGTTTTGCATATCCGTACCGTAACGTTATGAGGTCTCTGTCTTGCGTTTTTTGACCGAATTAGGTTTTACATATCAGTACCGTTACGTTATCAGGTTTGTGTCTTGCGTTCTTGACGGTGTTAGGTTTTGCATGTCCGTACTGTAACGTTATGAGGTCTGTCTTGCGTTTTTGACCGAATTAGGTTTTACATATCAGTACCGTTACGTTATCAGGTCTCTGTCTTGTGTTCTTGACGGTGTTAGGTTTTGCATATCCTCACCGTAACGTTATGAGGTCTGTCTTGCGTTTTTTACCGAATTAGGTTTTACATATCTGTACCGTTACGTTATCAGGTTTGTGTCTTGCGTTCTTGACTGTGTTAGGTTTTGCATGTCCGTACTGTAACGTTATGAGGTCTCTGTCTTGCGTTTTTTGACCGAATTAGGTTTTACATATCAGTACCGTTACGTTATCAGGTTTGTGTCTTGCGTTCTTGACGGTGTTAGGTTTTGCATGTCCGTACTGTAACGTTATGAGGTCTATCTTGCGTTTTTGACCGAATTAGGTCTTACATATCTGTACCGTTACGTTATCAGGTCTGTCTTGCGTTCTTGACTGTGTTAGGTTTTACATATCTGTACCGTTACGTTATCAGGTCTGTGTCTTGCGTTCTTGACTGTTAGGTTTTGCATGTCCGTACTGTAACGTTAGAGTCGTTTTCGTATGAGTGGGAAACGTACCGTACCGTATCGTAACTGTACCAGTATCAGTTGCTATAAAAACATTCGAAATTCATGCTGTAACCGTATCGTATCGTAACCGTACAGTGTTCCCACTCATACGAAAACCACTCTATCAGGTCTGTTTCTTGCATTTTTGACGGAATCCGTACCGTAATGTTATCAAGTCCGTATCTGACGTTGGTGCCGGTGTTAGGTTACCCATAGAGTCGTTTTCGTATGAGTGGGAAACTTACTTTACCGTATCGTAGCTGTAGTTGCTATAAAAAACATTCGAAATTCATGCCGTAACCGTATCGTATCGTAACCGTACAGTGTTCCCACTCATACGAAAACCACTCTATTACCCTTGAAAGCTCACGGTACACAATTTTAAAGTAAGAAGAAGCAAACACATCTAATTAATTTTTGTTTGTGTGGCCGATGAGAAAATTTGACTAAATTTCATACAACAAATGCATTTGCTTGTGTAGATGGAGAAAATCTATTTGCCATCTATGGAAAATTTTTCCTAGAAAACTTGTTCATATGGGAGGGCCTTTACAGAAACTAAAAAAAATTCGAAGAAAGAAGAACACTTTGTCAAGGTCTGTCAAAGAAAAAAGGGGCTATTGTTTGCTTTGCCAGAGTTACCCTGGGTACCAGAGGCCCGACAGGAATTGGGGAGGAGAAAGAGAGGGGGAGGGGGCCCGCTAGGGCCTCTGGTACCCCTAATCCCTCTGGGGCCTCTGGTACCCAGGGTAAGCCAGAGTTGTCTACTTGCAGAATTTGCTGTTCATGTACAGTACATACAGACACATAGGTGAGATAAATTTATACTACATTTCTTGCATTGGTTCTTCCTCTGAAAGTCTTGCTTTTTTTTGTTGAAAATCCATGATTTCATTGTACACTAAACCTAAGAGATAGATAACAATGTCAATTACATGTCCATAAACATAATGGTAAATTAGGCTTGCTTACTTCTCCATTCTTCAACAGAAAGTTCTTTTGCTTCAAATGATTCATCGAAGGGCTCACACGTTGGCTAACAAACACACAATAAATAAATCATTATAGATGAGTGTATTTTGTACAAAATGAACGAGATCTGGGCCCGGTTGTACGAAGGTTGGATAAAGTTATCCACCGGATAAGAGTTATCTACTGTATAGATTTTGTATAGACTTTATCCGCTGGATAAGGATTTATCCGCTGGATAGCGCTATTCACCCTTTGTACAACTGGCCCCTGAAGTAAAAATGTGTTTTACCTCACCTTAATAGATGTTTAACACTGTTTATAATAATTAGTAATCACATATAATTGTACCTCATCATTAGGGTCTGCAAATGTTGCCAAATAAGGATGACTCAGTGCCTGTTCTGCAGTTACTCTTTCATCGTTATCAAGGTTAAGCATCTTTTCCAACAAATCGATAGCTTATGATGAAGATGAAATAGTAATTAGTAACCACTGTGTCTAGGACAGTGTACATGTGGTGATGATGTCAAGATGTGGTCAAGAGGGAAGACATGTCAACCAAATGGATATGTGCACAATATTATGTGAAATTATCCATGTATTTGTACTTTAATAACACAGTGTTTGTTTGTGGTTTGATGAGGCGACTGCCTAGAGTAGATTTCGTATGACTGTGAAAACGGCACCGCACAGTCACGGCACGGTTACGGCAGAAATTTCAAATGTTTTTATAGAGATCATGGCACTGACACAGTTATGGCACGGCGCGGCCTGTTTCACACTCATACGAAATCTGCTCTAATGCAGGAGAAATAAAATAGAATTCCTGTTAGTGGTCAAATTCGGAGTGTAGTGGGTCACTGACAGAGGTGACTGTTTAATAGAGGTTAAATTTAGATTAAATGTGGAGTGATTTACTGATTGGTTAATGGAGGGTGACAGTTAACACAGGGCTTTTGTATGTCAGGCTTCACTGATTACATGTACACATGTATGTAAAAATGATATGAAATGCAGGGGTGGATCCAGGATTTTGCAAAGGGGGTGTCCCAAATAGGCCTCTTCAGAGATGACGTCACATCCAAGATGACGGCCTCCTAACAATGGAATCTGATGATGTCATCTCGCACGGCACTAGGGGGGTGTCCATTGCACCTATGGACACCCCCCTGGATCTACCCCTGAAATGTGATATAAACAAAGACATACCCATTGGATTAGCACCAAGAAAATATTCATTGAAAGGGGCTTTTCTGTAATCTGGCATTGATGCTATGTAACTTCTTGCCTAAAACAAACAAGATGCTCTGTGAATACTCAGTAGGCTTCCATGTACATATACCGTTGTTGTAAATATAGCTACAGCTGTATTTCAAAAAAGGTTGATAGGCCAAATGGCGAATTCAAAACTCAAGTGGAATCATGAATGCAGCGAGTGATTTCACTGCAAAGTTTTGAACATTTCATGGCGTCAAGAGTGTGTCAATAAGAGGACAGACAACTCAAAACCATCTTCAATTCGTTTTTTCCAACAATTATTTGAGATAACAGTTAAAAAAATCCTTTGCAAATGGGGCAACAGAACGTGTGCGCACACCGAAACGCATCAACAGTGTGTCTGTCCTGTTATTGACACACTCTAATCAACCAATCAGAATGCGAGATTAGTATCAAGTGTTGTAAAAAACCCAACTCATGATCTGTCATATGGCTGGATGGATGTGTGTCAAACTATACACACATCTGTATTAGCTATAATATATTATTTTTTCTATTGGTATAAAATGTCCTTACAACTTTCACCCATTACATGTACTTACTGAATCGCTGACAATCTTTTGTAAAAATTCCTGGGAAGGTTTTCCAACAAGTTTCATGATTTTTGTGAGTTGATCGATATGTGGTTAATAGTTAAGACAAAACAATTGAAGATGTAATGTACATGCAATGTAGAAATCACCAAAATAGAACTAAATAGTGAGATAAAAAGGATATGATCATTTCCTGGAAACAATGTTTTTCCAGTCAAAAGTTCAGCCATAATACATCCAACAGACCAAATATCAACTTAAATCAAAATTGGAAAATGTATGTTCACAATCATTCATACAGCAACTTTTATTTTCACCTCTGAAACCCAAGGTTATTATTCTGTTGCTCATGTCTCATTGTATAGTTCCAGAAAATATCCCTCCATAGTCCCACCACTGCAGGGTCAGAGAAGAGACAAAATTACAGAGGGGTAGGGGTGGGGGGGGGGGGTAGGGGGGTACTCCTTCCAGTTTTGGGTAGGGATGTGCCGCTGAGCCCCTCAAACCCTGACCCTGTTCCAGAGCAAAATTTCCAAAATTAATACCCTGTTCCAGAGTAAATGCCTGCCTCATTTCATTGCTTCCGGCCAAGTTGACATGTCGTTAACCACTTTTAGCCCGGCCTATTAGACGAACTTTGTTAAATAGATACCCTGTTCCAGAAAGTACCGGTAATTACAATTTTTATATACCCTGTTCCAGAGTAAAATCGCTGAAAACCCTACCCTGTTTGGCGGCACGTACCCCTATAGTAAATATAGGGGAGTACCCCCCGGGAGAGCCTCAAGAACTCACTATGTTCCCCTAAAGACCTGTACTTTATTATATATTTCTTACAAGTGTATTACTGGCTGATATTTTACAAGTCGCATTATAAAGGCTTGGCAAAATTCAAGCAATGAGTAAAATGTCAGCCCATAATACACAAGAAAATATCTAATAAAGGATTTATTACATAACTGCTCCTTAGTTTCTCCTATTTTCCAATTCTTTTATATAAAAATATGGCAAGCCAGTTTTCAGCTGTGTACATGTAATATGGCCTCGTATTTCCTTCTAAAGTTCTCTTATCCTTATTTGGTCAAATTACATCGTAGTTATATAATAATGTAATGTAAACTACTGTTATGGTTAACTACCATTTTGATTATAGTGCATCCAATTCAGCATAATTTCAGGTGCTCTGTACCAGCGTGTAGCGACATATCCTGTCATCTCATTATCAGCCATTCTTGCTAGACCAAAATCAAGTATCTACACCAACAATGAAGCAATGGATAAAATTACATATAACAAAAAGAGTCAGTATTATTGTGTGACAGTGTTTTTTTAATTCGGAATTTCATAGCCTAAGAGCTTCCATTTTCCAGCCTTTATTAATTTTAGTCCTTTAAAATATTTGGAAGCTCTTGCATCCCAAGAGAATTTCTAATTAAGGAGCAAGTTTCTGCAAGTTTCAACAAAATAGGAGCAAGCTAATATTATCATTCCTCTAGAGATTTATCATGCTGAACTGAACTTGTAAGCGTTGTTAAACACTAGATTAGGTCCATTGCTTGATGCTGCAACGTTAATCAAACCTAGTATTGTTGTACAAAGTTTAATTACCTTTAATTCACAGTCTTCATTGACAGCAATATTACTGGGTTTAAGATCCTAGTAAACCAAAACACTCATATTAATTGACTTCATCTGTGGTCCAAATGAAATACTTTAATAACAGTGTTATAAACAATGTACAGTTGTAACTTACTCTGTGTATTATTCCAGCTGAGTGAATGTACTGTTTAACAAAAAAGAACAATATTTTGGGCTGAGTAAACTATGTTTGATAAAAACACTCTACAGTGTATATTAAATAATCCATGTGGGAGGCCAATTTGATCCACATTTATACTGAATACAATAATCATATATTTAAGCATAAGAAAGAGAATTTCTTTCCTAGAAATTCCTAGGAGCTTCTTATAATAAGTGGTTATCTAAACTAAAACACTTACTTACAGATACTTGATTACTATGTTCAATATACATGTCGATCGAATTGACCTGCCATATGGATCAAATTGACTGATGGTGGATCGAATTGACCTGGATCGAGATGACTTTGGATTGAAATGACCAGATACCAATAATCTACATGTAGAGACTAATAGAATAGTAGGCTTAAAGTAGTTATGCCGTTAATGACCAATAAAGTATATATAGCCTAGAAGGTCAATTTCTGAAGTCCCCCCTCCTCAAATCCCTCTACTTTCATAACCAGTTTGGTCCATCCAAAAAGCAAAACATACCTTGAGGCCTCTTAAAATTTGATAGACAAGAAATTGGACATGTTCATCTGTTAGTTTTTGAAATTTTAGTATGCTGTTAAGATCTGCTCCCATTAATTCAGTCACCATATATCTACAATATAATGAAATATAAGTCCTGTACACATTCATGGCCAATGCCAAGGGGGTACTTCCCTATATATGCAACAGCTGTATAAATACAGTATATGTACATGTAGCACTTAAGGGGGGCATATTGAATAGATTTTGGTCTGAAATACGTGTACGTGTAGGGTATACTTAAGAGAAAGCTGTCATTTTGGTCTAATATTAAGGGCCACTAGTTTATTTAGTTTTTTAACTAAATATTATGTGCTACCCTCGTTAAATAAAGACATTACTTACTTACTTACTAATTACTAATATATGGTGTAGTTTTAAGAGAAAAAATTATTTTGGGTCTGAAAATCCCATTTTCTACTCCTTAAATAAGGTATGGTTTACCAAGAGCTGACAGCCCTTCCCCAAGAGGCCAGTGGGACTAAGTTAAAGCCAAAATAATTAATAAATACTTACACATCTTGAAAATCCTTATATGATGTAGAGGTCGTAAAAACATCAAGTAAACTTATGACCTGTCAAATACAATATTATGAACATAGACTGTAAGGTCTGTCAAGATATTTCCATGGTACTCAAGAAAATAGAAAACTTGTAATTATGTATGCACATGTATTTAAAACTATTTGTATCACCAAAATGATTCTGAAGTCCTCATTTAATTTCTTATGAAAATCACCATAACTTTTTCACACAAAAATCTTAAAGCCTGAATTTTTTATAATTTTTAAAAACTTTCCACTTGAATGCCTGGCAAAAAATTGGGTGTTTTGGGGGTGTTAATTAATATGGCACATTTACAATGTACATTAAATCTCATTAACATTCCCTAGATAAATTTTTGTAGACTACTCCAAATTAAATGTGTGCCATATTAAATATTCATATCCTTTATATACATTTATAAAAGGCTTAATTGCTTCATTCTTTTTTCTTTCATTGGATCTGAAGCTGTGGATTTCACATCCGTAGTTCTTATTGGAAACGAATACTAAATGAGGAAAGTGACATTTGTTAAATAGTCTAATCATCTAACTTTTTATCTGGAAAACAAATTGGATTGGCTGCATGTACAAGAATGAACATTTTATCAAACAAAATTGCTCTTAGTAGCAAACGTTTTTGGGCTGCCAACTTACAGTTGAAGTAGGAGTATGGGAACAATTGTCTATACTAGGTGTACACCATGATCATAGTAGTTGAACTAGCAACTGGTAAAAAATCACTGGTTGTGAATACAAACACATCTGCTTGTTTGGCAGTATAATCCAATTATATTAAATACAATTATTACATTGTTTTTACATTACTTACATTTTCATGGTTCATGTGCCTTAGTAATTTTAATTCTCGATATGTTCGTTTTGCATGCATAACTGACTGAAACGGTCTTGATAGCTTTTTAATTGCAACTTCAGACTTTTTCTTGTCATCTCCTCTAAAACCAGTGATCACATCTGATGAACTAAAAACAAAATTGCAATAATTACACCACAGAATATATGTGCTTAATTAAAAAGTGGAAACCATGTCTGCTTATATTAATATTCAGGTGCTTCCAATTAATATAGTGCTGTTAATATCACAGAAAAAGTGGTTGTTTACCATTTACAAATCAAAAAAATCCAGAAAAAATCCTTGAGGCCAACTATTTTTCAATACCTTCAAATCAAACGCAAATTTTCCAAATGGTAAAAACTGTTGGGAAAGGGGAGCATTCTATTTACAATGACCAGCCCCAGTGTCCAAATTTGTGCTTGGTTGGAGTCTGACACTGGTGTGATCCAATGGAACATATAAATGGAATGTGAATTTTCTATTTGGGACTACCTTTTCAGACAACCCAAAAATTTTGGAAATTTTTCATTTGCTTGCAATTGAATAGAAAAAGTGTTTACAATTTACTTTCCAATTGGAATTTCCAAAATTTTTGTGCAAATGGTAAACAACCTCTATATGTTTCACTGCATTGCAAGGGGAGGTTGAAGGTGTTCACTGACTACAAAAGCTTGCACAACTGTAATCTGAAGCAGACGTTACACTCAATTCATAAACTAGAAACTTCATAAAATATTTCTGCTATTTCTTCTTTTTGGTATATTTCCAGTTGCTTAAATGAAACTTGCCACCACAATTAAGCCTCAGGAAATCAATCAAACATAAAATTATCATGATTAGAGAAAGAATGTCAAAGTTTAAGCTTATATGAAAGTACAGAAGACTTAAAACTTTGGCATAAAATTTCTTGAAAGCAGAAATAACCCCACAAAAAATTCTAAAAACAGATAAGATCTTCCATCAGTAACAAGATCAACAGCTATTAAAAGAAAATACCGAGGCTCCAATAACGATTTTAAATGGTGTTGTGTTGATTGTAAGCTTTTTACACTGTCAACTTGAAGTGTTTACTCAACGACACAATATTAAAGTTATCGTTCTTCTCGAGTGTTTAACAGCTTTAAAACGAGATACAGGAAGCAATATAGTGGTGTACAATAAATAGTTGTTGTATTTACAAATATTTAGAGTAGATAACTTACCAAACTTGTCCATAAGCACCAGTTCCAATGGGACTCAATGACTGATATTTCTCTGGGACTTCCCAAACAGTCTTGTTGAGTTCAATTCGATAAAATCCATCAGGAAGATCTGCCATATCTAAATTCTTAATTTAACAGTAAATCCAAGGTTCAAATCCAGAAAAAAGGGAATAAAAATGTAGAAATTTGCAGGTACTTTTTAGAACATTCTGCTTCTTCAGCGTCTGCAAGGAAGTGCGCATAGCAACACGAAACTGGGACAGTTTTGCGCAGACACTCGAATTCAGCACCTCACGAATAAAGTACCTGAATAAATTTTGAATATATATATCTCAAGATAAAAATATATTCTTTCTACTATTTGTTTGAATAAAGCAGCAGAATCATACCTTGTAAGCATTATTTTAAAAAAAAGTTTTGGTTTTATTAACAAAATATCGACCCAACAACAAAGGGAACCTTATTTTGATTTTGTGCCCTTACGAAGTTTGCTAGGAATGATGGGTGAAATCCAAGATGGTGGACGAAGTGGAAAAAAATTATGTCAAACCTTTGCAACTGTTTGAAGAAAAAGATATCGTAAGAATATGTGCTCCTATGGTCAGATACTCAAAGTTAGTATCTGTATTTGATCATCGACATTTTAACTTGTAATAACGATTGAGTGTTTTATATTTTTACAGACTTCCATTCAGAGAATTGGTGAGAAGGTAAGCTTATATTCTTCCATAGTTCTTCAAAGCTTTAATTAAAGTAATTTGATAAGCTTAGAAGCTTATTTGATTTCATTTGTCAACTGCATTTTGCCATTAGAACGTATTAGCTTATGAAGGAATCGGATAGTTCTGCTGTCAAAATTTTGATCGTGATAAATGGCAAACAGCTGATGGCAAACGATCTTACGCCATGAAAGTGAAAGCAGTGCAATGGTATGGTTTCGAAAGTAAGCTGACAGTGTATGTGATTAAACTATTGTAATATTTTTCCGACGTCAGGTATGGATGTGACCTATGCTACACACCTATGATAATATCTGATTCCTTTGTCAAATCACAAAAGGCAAGAGATAATGAATTTACTACAAATTCAGGTACAAGTGAATGTTTATTTGTATATGGTCAGTTGTTTTGTTGTTTTGATCAGTCAATAAAATCAGTTGTTCATTTACTTGTTTATTTACATTCATTCACTCACTTATCCACCCATCCATCCATTCAATTAATAATTTATTTATTAATTAATTAATTTATTCAATTAATCATTCCTCCATTCGTCATTCATTCATTCATTCATTCATTCATTGAGGGCCACAGGTTTGTCAGTTTTCTACTGTTAAGTGTTACCCTCTTTAATTAAATAAAGTTGATTATTATAATTATTATCCATTCATTCATTTTTCTGACATTTAAGGTGACCGCCCATTGATTGTCCAATTTGCTGCAAGTTGTGCCAAAGACTTTGCTGATGCTTCAGAACTGGTAGCAAAGTAAGTCTTATATCAAAATAGTGAAGGCTTTGAAATAAGGTGGCAGTCTCTTTCAAGTAGCCTGCATAGCGGCCCTCCCTGGGAAAGGGAGGGGGAAGGGAGGGGGAGGGGACTGGTCCCCTCCCCTCCCCTTCCCCTTAAGGCCACTACACAGGCTAGTACGTGTGTATGAAGGTAAATGTGGAGTACTGCATTAATGGTTACCATGACAACAATGTGAGGTGACAGTATTGGTACAGTTACCATGACAATGTTCCTTTTCATGGTATATCTTTCAGTATAAAATTTATTTATTATAAAGCAGGATACAGTAAACAAGGTGTGTATTTTTTTGAAATTTAGCATCTTAAAGAGGGTCAGGGTTTTAGACCTCCATGTGGTGTCCTACAAAAACATGGCCAAAAAATTCAAGGGTCATAATAATTTTATCCTCATATATAACAATAAATAATAATAAAATAATAAACTTTATTTAAAGAGGGTGACACGTGACAGCTTTTGCCGATGACCCTGTGGCCCTCATACATATATATACAAATATATTCATGCATCTTTAGTGACCCAGGAAGAAAAGGCTGGGGGAAGCTAGCCAAGGGAGATAAAGGGAAAGGGGTACAAGGATGCTCAGGGCATCCTTTCAACTTTCTCCCTGAGTCTCCCAAGGATGACATGAACACTAAAACCAGTTTTTGATACATTTTAACAGGTTTGCTGATGGTGTCGGAGTAAACTGTGGATGTCCACAGAGGTATATATACTATATGTTTATTATTAATGTAGTAGTGAACAAAACTGTTATTTGTTTGTTGCTATGGAAGGTTGTAGAATATTCCATTATTGCTTAATAATAATTTATTAAATATTAATAGTAGTTTTGTATATTATTTTAGATGGGCTATGCAGGATGGATATGGTGCATGTCTCCTTAGAAAACCAGAATTAATAAGTGACATGGTGAAACAAACCAAGTCAAGAGTTCCTGATATACCTGTTTCTATAAAAATAAGAATCGATAAAGATCCAAGGTATGTATTCAGTTGTATATGTATGGCTATCTGCATTGTACAATAAGTAGATATTTGGCTAATAAGCAGTCCATAAGTGGTTGGTACCCCAAGAGGAGGGGAGGCAGTCAAGTTGGTACCTACCCAAAAGGTACCTACCCAAAAGGGGGGGGGGGGGTTAGGGTGTACAATGTATATCATATGGGTGTATTTTTTTCAGTAGCAATTAAAGGTCTTTCAACTAATCCAGTTGCCAATCACTAAATTCACCTTGCATGCAGCTCTTAGGGATAATAGGCTGATTTAGCAAATGTGGCGTGAAGTGAGAAAAAGATGTGGATTGATGAAAATATCACATTCTTTCATTATTAGAAAGACGGTAGAATTATGTAAACAAGCAGAAAGTGTTGGTGTATCATGGATAAGTGTACACGCAAGAACAGTTCAACAAAGACACGAACCACCAAATTGGGATGTCGTAAAGTTGGTAAGTCAAGTATTATCATTAATATCTTATTTACTGCATTGCAGCCCATTAAGTATTTTCAATCCATCAATCATTTTGGAGGTGGAGCTTAATATTCAATTCAACCACGTATTTGCATATTAAATTTGTATAAATTTGCCCCCAAAGGTTAACTGATGGATCAGAAAAAAAACAATTTTTAGAACCAAAGTTGGAAAAAATGGTGCTTGAATGCAATGATTTTTGCTATTAATATAAGTTGACCAATTCTAACTTCATATACAATGTACTGCAGGTAAAAGAAAGTGTACATGTCCCTGTTGTTGCCAATGGCGATATCAAAACTGAAGCTGATATTTTAAAGGTTTATGAAAAGACAGGAGTTAATGGTAAGAGAGCTTTTCTTGAACAGTTCGTTTTATTGAATAATGTAACTACTATAAGTCCTATACTCTGTAAATTGATAGGCAATGATACTTGTAAATAATTTCCAGGTGAACTACTAAGGGCACATTCAATTGGCCCCATTCTGGAATAGAAATACACAGAATTATAGTCACTTGAAATTGCTTATTCCAGAATAAATTAAATCCTTTATAAATTAAAAATTGCTTCTTATAACTTTATGATAATTAAATTATTATAACAAAACAAGGAGTCTTGTCATTTTACTGTGGATAATTCCCACTCTGCAGTAAATTATGGGATGTTATTTGGCGTTGTCATTCCAGAATATGGTCAATTGAAAGTACCCCAAATTAGTACAGTATAATACAAATTAGCAGGCTATTTGAATTTCTTTTTTATAAATGTACAAGTTTACTGCTTCACTTTATTGTGGTTTGTAAATAAAATCACTTGAACATCATTATTTATTTAACTGTTCTTTCTAACATTAGGTGTCATGGCAGCTCAAGGAATTCTTAACAATCCAGCAATGTATGCAGGCTTTGAACATACACCTAGGAAATGTATATCTGATTGGGTATGTTGCAGGATCATTTCTGCATTTCTCTCCATCACGATCATATTTTGCCCCTATATCACTGCCACAAGTTCTTCAGGAATCATACATAATTTAGCCATTTTTTCTAATATTTACGGTTATATATTTGCTTCAAAGCAAAGCTTAGTATCAGACATTAACCTGCACCACAACCAGACTAAACACCAGTTTTGATGTGACACAGGCTATCAAACAATGACAGGCCACAAATTTAATTAAAAGAGTAATATTTTAGCATGCATGAACAAGAGCAAATCTCTAAAAGATTAACATTGAAAGATATTAGAATTCAAAGAATAAAGAATAGTACATAATTGTCATGGCCTATTAAGAGAAACGAGCTACTGTGTGTATCAGTTTCTCTGTGAACATTACTTAGTACTCAAAGAAATAATAGTTATTAAACACTCCCAGGAACATTTGTTGACTTTTTTAATTCAGAAATATATAGTAAAATTCATTTATTTTTATCTTAAGCTTGAAATTTCATCATCTCTTGGAACTCCATTTTCTGCTTTCCATCACCACCTTATTTACATGTTGGATAGAGTAACTTCAAAAGCAGGTTTGAAATAATCAACTTAGGGTGTTTTCCATTTGGTGGAACCAGCTGGCCAGAATGGCCAGTTCTTAAATATTAATGGTACATGTCAATTCCTAGCTCTGGCTGGAATCAGTCCTAAGAAATCAGGCCATTCTGGCCGGTTGGTTCCACTAAATGGAAAGTGTCCTTAGTATCATTCACAATGGGCTATACACTTGCTTGCACTTCTGAAGACCAGTTCTATTGTGGCATTAAAAGTTCCATATTTCTGTGACCAAGCCATGCCATAAATTTATACTGGTCTTCAGAAGTGCAAGCATTGGCAGAGTTTCCAACAACTACTGCTGTCTTAGCTTTTAATAACACTTGCTGTTGTTGGTCAAATTTCACTATACTGTACTGAGTACTCCCCATGTTTTGTTGTTGTTTTGCAATCTCATGGAATCTGTACTACCGGTAGTTGATGTTAGAGCAGATGAAATAGAAATACAGATTAAATCTTGTATATATTTTTGTTTTATTTTTCATAACATCTAGAGAAAAGAGTTTTCAATGCATTAAAAAGTACAACAGCCGTATTGGATTATCTACAAGAACATTATGGAATCACATGACAGAAAACACTAGAAAAAACTTTGTAAAATTTACTTTATAAACAAATAAATCTTATTTATTACTACACGATAAGGTTCTCTTGTGTAATTTAGTTGTAGAACAGACCAGGAACTTGGATAATGACAACAGGATTAACAAAACACAAAAACATCTACAGTCCCACTCTCAATGGTGGTGAGACAAGAATGACACCATCTCCTCTGACAAACAACATGGGGATGTTTCTTTTTGTTGTCTGCAAACAAAGAAGTGTAAAAGTCAAATAGTGAATAGGGGTCAAGGTTCATAAATACACCTGATCGTAATTATATGCCATGGTTTCTCGGAAACTGAATGATTGTCTATACTGTGAATGCCTCATGCATAAGTAAAGTTTGGATATCCTATATTTCACTGGTGCCATCTAAGCTTACTTTCTATATGATTGCAGAAAAATGCATTCATCAATTGCAGTGATCAAGGGGGAACCACACTAGTTACATGTAGCAATCACAGTGAGATAGATTTTGTGATATTTCAGCAAACATATGGAAAAACTTCAATTCTTGGTTTGCAACCAGGAGAGTGAATTAAACAAAAGGTCCACCAGTGCAGTGGTGGTTTTCTTTTGTCGAGACCACTAGCATGACTGCCGTGTCTTTTGTTCAATTTACTCTCCTGGGAATGGTTGCAAACCAAGAATTGCTGAGGTCATTGAACAGTTTTGATCTGCAATGGTGCATGTAGCAATTGTATTGCTGGGGTGCATGTGACGTCACGGCAGCCATCTTGGTTGACCTTCAACAAAAGATTTCTCATTAGCGTATATTGTTTGGTCATCCAACATGGCTACCGCTTCATTGTCTTTGGATTCCCAAAGGTATGGATGCACCCCAGCAATTGAAACCAAGCTTGAGTTTTGAAGTAGAGGGCTATTCAGAAATTGTAGATGAGTATATCACAGAGGTCTTTCAATCAGCAGCAATGGTAGAATGAGACAAATGCAGCCAGCCACCTCGATATGACTATCTAGGTGCTTTGGTCAGCTACTGGCTCATAATGACAGCCTTGATCCCTTAATTTTATCCTATACTGTATCCCAATAATTCTTGTATCCCATCTTTGATGATTTAACTTCTGGTAACCAGAAGTCCAGTACCTCTATATGTACACTGTCAGACGGTGTTGACCTATTAAATTAAGTTGAGGTACATGATTCTTCATGACCAGACAGCAAAAACTTACTTTGAAAAGCTCCTCAAACGTTTCTTCATCGATTTCTACAGTTGTAATTGTTTCTTCAACTTCACTTATAATCATGTTAAGATGCTGGTCGAATGCCTGAATACACAAGAACGTACACAACATGTTTTGTCAATATCCACAAAACTGACCATTCTCTCTTTTGCAAACACGTGCTTCTTTATATAGTGTCGTTCATTTTAGATTAAATACTTACATGTAATCTGCCCTTTAGTTCTCTATCATTTCTCATTTTAATATAAATCCTCTCATCCAAACTAAGACGAATTAAATCTAAAGGTTCTTCAACGGTGTTTGATGGAACGTTCTCTTCTTCCGCCATTTTGGAGATTACCCAGAATGAAATGCGGTATTGCTAGTTCCCAGTTCTAAAGTTGTATACACGACGTTGTACAAATGTGCGCACTGTTTCAGTTTGTGCGCTTACATATTCACAAGTAAAAATCGCACAGATTTCATGGGGTGTGTATAGTCTTTCTCAAAATATACTTACTTTTTATCTATAAGCGTTTACTACTCTACAGACAAAGAAATCATAGAAATTGAACATACGTATATGTATGTCTTGTGTTGCGCTGCACAACTTTACAAGCAAATCATACAGATGATCCCAGAATGTCCTTGTACAATGTATTAACCACATTGTTTATGCGAGCTGGTACCACTTTTGAAACAATCTCTGATATTGTATCACCTTTGCACATCTGTGTACACATGTGCGCACCCTTGGTATATGTGCGCTGGTATCACTTTATAAATGAATCAGAAGTTTAACAACCTGTGTGTGTTTGTACAATATATGAACAATGTTATACATGTTATGAGTGCTGGTACAACTTTTGTAACAATATTGAATGATTTTTGTGTTCAGTGTACATAATATGTGACTATTAACATATGTGCGCTAGGTACCACTTGATAAGCCAAAATGAAGGTACATGCAGTAAATTAAAGTTGATATTTGTATAGTGCAAATTTTGTATGAGCATGAAATGAATGGCACTGTGCTGTGACCGTGTCAATGCCGTGATGTCTATGAAAACATTTGAAATCTCTACTGACAGTAACTCAGCACTTAAATGCAACTGTGTGGTACCATTTTTGCAGTCATACAAAATCTACTGTAGTTTTTAAAAACACAAACCTCTAAAGACTGGGTTGGAAACCTAGGAGACACTGTTATACGAACTTGAAGCAATGACAATAATTCCCTGTCCATGGAGAACATCCTTGGGAAAAGTTCATGTCTTACAACCTAGGTTCAGTTCCACAAGCCATCTGGGTTTCATGCACCCTGTCCCAAGATACTTTGCCCTATTTTATTCAAGGAACATCTCTCTGAATTATGTCACTTTAGCAACATTAACAACTGTTTCAGACCAACTGGTAGTCTCCTTCGCAGCCATTTTCTGTTTCGGGATCCCTGTGCTCCCGAAACAGAAAACGGCTGCGAAGGAGACTAACCAACTGGCCAATGATTTTGATACTAAACATGGTGGGGAGGGTGGATTACCGGTCCCTAACCTTTCCACTTCCATGTGAATCCCGTGACAGGTCTCTTTCCATGGACGCTGGGTCCTCCTTTGCCGCTCCTCTTTTTTATTTGGGCTTCCTGCATCTTCCTTTCCGCGACACAGGAAGCCCAAATAAAAAAGAGGAGCAGTGACGGAGGCCCCAGCATCTGGACTAGAAGAAACTTAACAAAGAGAGTTTAAAATCATCGAAACAACTTTATTATAACTAGGGCAGTGCTTTTAATAAAAAATCATTCTTAGAGTACAGACACTAAAAGTGTGCAATACTTTGCATCATTTAGTACTAAATAGTACTTAAATAGTACTAATCAAATTTACCACTATTTACTTGGATGCTTTTAGTGTTTGTACTCTAACTGTAGCCTCCTCCGCAGGCAACTCCTTATTATTCCTCCTTGGGCTTCCTTTGTAGCGGTTATTTTAACCGCGTACTGCCTTTCCCCCTTCTCTCCCCACTCTTATCCCTTCTCGCATTTCACCTAAACAGGAAGCCCGCAAACAGTGTTGCCTGCAGAGGAGGCTACCCTAACTATAAACATGTCCCTTCTAAACTACAGACAAAATAAAGCCAAACCTTGTTAAATTCTTCTTTATCATGAGTCTGTACAAAGCATGTACATGTATAGTGATTGCACTTAACCCATGAGAAAGTAGAGTGATCGCACTTAACCTGAGAAAATGTACAAAATCTAACTAGTACTAAAAAGTATAAATCCTTTGTTTTCCATTGTTTAATAGTGCTATTTTGCATTATTTAGCTAACACAATTTCACGGATTAAGTGTGATCACTCTACAAAATCTCAATAGTACTAAATAAATAACACAAAATCTTTTGTTTTCCAGTGTTTAATAGTGCTATTTTGCATAATTTAGCTAGTACTATTTCACGACGTTAAGTGCAATCACTCTATACTTTTTAACAGCACAGTTACAAATTATATTAGATCAAATTCAAAGAGGCCCAACAGGCCAATCATGGCTACACTCTGCTACATGTAAGCTCAACTTCCAGCCATGGTGCTTTGGTACACCTGCGAAATGCTCCTAGCTGACAACTGAGCCTATGCTACATTTGATACTATGAAAATTACTGAATATACATTTTAATTACCACCTTCTTGGCTTAAAAACTATTAACACCTTCTTGGCTTATAAACTAAGCGCTACTCTTTCACAGTCCAGTTCCGTCAAGATTTTTTGTAGTAAGCAGGATAACTGAAGCAGTCGGCAATTTAAATTATCATGTATACCTCATATCAAGTGTATAGTAGGAAGCTAGTATTTCATGTTAAGTACTAAGTGCTGGCACATTTTGACAGAGCTGCAGTTACACACGTTTTATTATGATCATTAGAGCAGATTTCGTATGAGTGTGAAACAGACCATGCTGTGTCATAATAACTGTATCAGTGCTGTGTTGTTCGTAACCATGCTGTGACCGTGCAGTGCTATTTTCACAGTACAAAATCTACTCTATAGTGGCAATAGTTCCATCACAACATTAATGAGTCATTTCTCAAGATATATTGTGTAAGCCCTGAACATACTAACATCTAAACCCTCAGTTCAGTACATACTATGGAGTATTGATAGTGATGATTTGACAATATATAATTTACACCTTAGAAATAAGATGATGATTTGGATAAATTTTATAATTATATAATTTATAAAATGTATCCAAATCATCATCTTATTTCTAACGCATAGACCATTTGGATCGGTACTCCACGACATTGCAGAAAAATAATTTACACCATAATACAGTTTATAAAAAGCTAGTGTAACAAGAACGACCCCTAAAACTTCTCTATACGTAGGAGACATCTTAATCAATTTTATCTGCTTTATCTACACAAGAATTTTTATTTGTTCCGAGCAAAGGCTTTCAATAGAAGAGGCTTTGGATTTACTCAACTATATCATAGGAAATGGCTATACCCAATAGACAACACTCTCATACCAATGGATACCAATGTGGCAACATTTTTAACAGTAAGTTACACTGTAACTACTTTTTCTTTAAATGTTCAAATGGAATCCTGGCCAGTAACCATTCTAAAATTTGCAGTAACCAAAGATTCTTGGTTGATGTCTGGAAACCAAGACTGTAATATCCATCAAAGAAACCAAAATCTGAAGCATTTGGATATCATGTGAAGAAAGTTACATTTTCTTTGTTTCCTTTTGGAGTTTAGAAAGCTAAGACTTTGCAAATCACAGCTGTTACATATTTCATTAATGGAAGTCAAAACACCAGACAAGCCATCACAACTGGTTGTGCAATTTTGAAAATGGGTGTAATAATTTTTGTTACGGTAGGACTCTTAACATGGCATGGTCATATGCATAACATGGCATTTTCATAGTTTCAGATGTTTTTAATTTATAGACACTACAACACTAATATGGCCACAGCCTATATGGCTTGTATCGCACTCAATTACAGCTACTTCTACTCTACACCTGAGAGGGATTCAGCCTTGGGACCAGCTCTTACTGTCCACCTTAGAGAGAAATCCAAGGAATATTCTGGGAGTTCAGGCATGTGTCATGAACAAGGCCCATTTAGCCATAACTAAGGAGAATGATGTTTATGCTTTAGAAAAATCACTGGGTGTCTGCTCTAAATACAAATAAAGGCTAGTGACATACTAGTTTATTATTGTACATTAAAATGTTTTAAAGAAAATTTATAATACGTGAAAGTATGTATAATGCCAGATTCAAACAAAAAATGAGATAATCGTAAATTCATCAAATTACATGGACACCAGTTTTCAAACTTGTTAACTGACCACCAACTGCATGTTAAACTGTACCACAGGGTTGGTAAACAAATACAGAATCTGAAAAGATACATGTAAAAATTAGTATATGTACATGTTGGCATGCTTACAGGCTCTCTGGCAAGCAAGGGGAGGGGGAATTGCAGCAATGCGCCAGCTTAACTGTGTCATGCCTTTTCCATGCCTTTTTCAGTCATATAAAGAAATCTACTCTATTCCTCATATGCCCTATGCATAGCAAAATCTACAATGCCATCAAATTACTTTATCAATATGCCTTTCTAATCAGCATGGGCATTTATCCAATTTTAAATTCCTGCCATAACCACACTGTGCTATGACAATATCACTGCCAATGTGTCTACACAAACACTCAAATATTCTGCTTTACCATGACCATACCACTGTTGCACTCATACAAGCAACTATATTACTTTATGAGGACCACACATAGCAGCATATTAACTTTACAAAAGATTGTCCAGTGAAAATAAAAGACCTTTCCCAAATTCACATGACTGACCACATAACAAAAGATTCAAGTCAAGGCTGGCTTTTCAACCCATACATATATGGTACTGTATTTTGTTTTTTTTCTCCAGGTTCTTGGTTTTTCCTCCCTCAACAAAAAATCAACATGTGAGTTTTTAAATTGTATGCAGAGTATATCAAATGTAGGGGTAGTGAGTCTGCTAGTCTTGGAAATATTAGCAGAAATGCAACTCAGAAAATCCGAGGATAAATAAAGAATATTTATTTTTATTTATTTATTTTTTTATTTTGACCTCTCCAACCTTGCCTTGAAACTGCTGTTTCCTGGTCATTCAAGTGGATTTGGTAAAAGTCTATTGAAAATACAACAATACAACAGATTCCATTTTTCCAAGGGGTAATGCTCTTGACTAATAGATGCACAGATGACACCAAAATGTGGTGAAAACAAAATAGGCCAGAAGCATAGCTGAGTGGCATGACTGTTGTTCTCACATTTTGACATCTTCTGTCTGTGCATCTATTAGAGTACAGACCCATAGAAAAATGGATTCTATTTGTTATTTTATACAATCATACTCTCTAAATCTTCTAAATGGATGATGGAGGAGTTTCTTGCTTGACCACGTCATTATCTCCTGGAGGTGGCATGGCCCCCCCTCGACCACGAGGACTATGCCACGGAGTCTCTTTGAACAAGAACCAAATGTTGAAGCACCAGACCACGAAGTTCAGAAATCCCAGCAACTGCAATAACAAAGATGTAAATATTGTAGTATCCCAGGAGGCATAATATAAGTTTTGCAGCATGCATGCTTGAATGCATGCAATAGTTCAGTTTTGAGATATGCTTCACATGCCACATACAAAAGTTAGAATAATTAGAATGAGGGTAATGTACATAATTGTCATAAATCTTTTGTCGTGATAGCATTTTGCCAGTAACCTCATCTTGATTTCTTGGGTTGGCTATTCTAAACTCCACAAGTTTGCTCAACTGGCTCTCACAAAATAGTCAAAATGGTGGTCACGTATGTAGGCAAAAAAGGCCATTTGAAGTTCAATCTCGGTTTTTGTTCAAGAGGATAGACAATACAAAAAAATGGTACAAACTAATATTGAAGGAGCAACCATAAAAATGGCCTAAGTGACTTTTTGAAGTGCAGGTGTTGACAGAACAGTTTTAATGGACGGCACGGTTACGGCAGATATTTCAAATGTTTTTATAGACATCGCAGTATTGACACGGTCACAGCATGGTGTGGTAAGTTTTGCAAATATGAAATCTGCTCTATTATGGCATGGGAAAGTCTGTTGATACCAAATCATGAGATAAAGTCACAGCCATTTTAATGGGCACCCCTTTAATTGTAAGTATTTGAAGGGTTTCCTGTGAAAACAACCTAAGTGACTTTTTATGGATGTCCAGACATTGATTTTTAGCAAAGGAAAGTTAATTAGTATCATTTTATGACATTGAAAAATTTCATCAAAAAAGTCACTTAGGCCATTTTCACATGGAACCCTTCAATTTTGACGACTCTTTGTATCATAAAAAATTCATCATCATCATAAATACCACCATCATCATCAATTCTGATTAAAATCAATACTTACCACAGATACATTTAAAGCACCATAAGTAGCCTCCATGCCAGGTGTACAATCTAAATGTGGCATCTTGCATGTTGCATAATCTGCTGCTGCAATGTTAGGATCCGTCTTCTTCTTAAGACCTGATAACCCAGCAGCCCAAGCAATTGAACAAGTGAACCAGAATATAACATAAACCACTGTTACGATAAAATCCTACAAGATAATACAATACCGGCCATTACTGTTATTCATCTCTTTCATTTCTGATTTTTCCAAGGCAATAATACAACACATACGTAAAAGTGGTAACAACAACAACAACAACAACAACAACAACAACAACAACAACAACAACAACAACAGCAGCAGCAGCAGCAACAACATAGATGGCACGATGGACAGTCCCCAAAAACTCAGAGTCTTTTAAAATTTTATGGGTGTCAAATTCTTTCCAAAAAGCATCTTGGGGTCTTAAACATCTTTGGCTTGATGGAAAATCCCTTGTCACACAGTCTTGCAAAGTTTTAAGTAGACTATTTGTCAGCTCATATATATGTGCTGTATAGACTAGATTTTGTATAACTGTGAAAATGGCACTGTTGTGGCAGGAATTTCAAATGTTTTTATAGATAACACGATATTGAGGTGGCCACAACACAGTACAATTTTTCCGAGTCTTATTTCACACTTGAAGGAGCAAACACATTAATTCTAACATCTTTCTAATCACATTTCCATTTATTAACAGCACAATCCCTTTTACACTCACACAAAAATCTGCTCTAACTTCTGCTCCAAGGACCCAAACCCTTTTAGACAAAATGATCAATAAACAGAATATTTTACTCAAATTTATGCTAACTTACCACAATGACAAAGTTACAAATCCCAACATCGGTTGAGGCAGCATCTCTCTCTTGATTGTCGAAGAATATGTAGTACAATGTAGCTCCAATGATATACAGGAAACATGTAACGCCAACAAAAACAAAATACTCCGACTCTGACTTGTAGTTCAGGGGCATAATCTGCTTGCCATGGTCACTTCCATTACAATTAATATAGTAATAAGTTGCAGTGTCAAAGGTATAAGAGAAATCAACTTTAACTGGCTTAGTTGTATTGGTACATTTAACACTAAACTCAAAATGACCATTGTAGCCAACAGTGGTTGAAAATGCAAAGATTGCAATAGCCTGTGGAAAAATTGAGTCTATGATGAGAACTTGACTAGAGATTAGTTTTAATTGAAGGACTTCCTATGAAAATGACTTAAGTGACTTTTTTGATGATTTTTTTCAATGGTATAAAATGATATCAATTAACTTTTCTGTGCCAAAAATTCAATGTCTGGACATCCATCAAAAAGTCACTTAGGTCATTTTCACAGAGAACCCTTCATTTATTAGTTTATTAGCTTTTACATCCTGGGATAGCAAGGACACCACAACAGCTTACACCAATTACTATGGGCCCTGTAGTGTAATAGGACAGAACACACACACATGTAGTAGGACGGAACACACACACATGTAGTAGGACGGAACACACACACATACATACACACCGCAATCGCCCTACTCTTGCGTCACTCCAGTGCAATAGTTGACTTGCAAGATACACCTGACTTGCCACATACAAAAGAATCAAGATGAGAATACGTGCATAAAGCTCAGTCATTCATAACAAGACAAAAGTTTTAGCAAATAGCCTCGGTCTAAATCATTTGTATGCAGCAGACGAAGCAAATATATCTTGGATCTGGACTAGTAATAGTAATGTCTGGTAGTTTTGGAGAGATGAGGCTTACAATTTAATGTCTTAAACTAAACAGTGAAAAGAATCAAAAGTAGAAAGTACAATATCATATGTTTTTATTTCCAATCAGTGCTGTTTCTTTGGTTTGATGTCTGCTCTATACTTGGTCATTTGTCTACCACGAACGTTTGCAAACTTGAATATTGCTAACAAAATGAATTCTCCAAGGCCTGTATATTCACCATCTGTGCTTTACTCCATGTAAGCATAGCTAACATACACTGTACACCTGACATGAGCAATGTCATTTTTCCTAGAATTCGTTGTTATAATTTTACATAAATAAGCTTATTGTAAGTTTTTGAAAATGAAGTAACGGTGACCGCGAAACATTTTCGATTTAAGTGAATTGCGAAATTCCTCTATAGTAGGCTCCAAAACTGTTTTTAAAGACCAGAATATATAACAAAATGTATAAAGAACGAATAATATGTAAAGAACGTACCATAATGATAAAATATGCTCAATAATCTGACGTAAAATGTTAAAAATATCCCAGCATGAATGCAAGACCACAATATTAAACTCGACTTCAGAATAACTGAAAAAAGTATTTTAGGGCCATAGAAGCAAAACAATTAGTTTGTTCATCGAATGCATCAAGATCTAGACTAAACACTTGAATTAAAATCACCAGATCACTACAGTTATCGTCAATCGTACACCAGCCATTCAAAGATAGAGAAATTGTCTGAAGTTTCACATCGTAGAGACAACTTACCAGTTCTATAAGCTTGATAAAACCTCTTGGTTCCTTGAGGATCTCAAAATTAGGCTTTTTGTTCATAGTAGGCATTTTAAAAGAACCAAATTTAGAGCTAAACCACAACCTACTTCCACGAATTTGATAGATGAACCGCCTAAAGCTAAAAGCGCCTTGTAGTACACCACCCCACTTGGCCTGCTGGGAAGTAACACAGGAAACCCAAGGTAGACCTGCATGACAAACTTTAGAAGATACGATTCAAGTTCTTTTTTTTACTCTTCCAAAAATTCGTGAGTATCTCAAAGGAAGAACGACGATAATGCAACAAGTTCGAGAAAAAGCAGATCTGTACCGGGAGGTTTGTCACGCTGAATTAGAAAAACATTGTCACGCCATGGATTTGGTACGTGGACGAAGCGGAAAATGAGACGCGGTTTGAATGGGAGAAGGGAGAGGAAAAGTTATAAAAGAGGAAAATGCTACTTTTCCTCCCATTCAATATCCTCTCCCATCCCCAACTCGTCCCCATTTTCCGCACTCCTGTGTATTCTAAAAACTCCCGAGTTTAGAGGAAAAAGTGAGACTGATCACAATTTTCATAGAAACGACATGAAAATCAAGCGATTCACAACGGTTTTCTTCAACTTTGTTCAGGAATACATTGTTCACTTTATTGTGGAAAAGTACTATGTATTTCTCATGCAGTAGCTTGTGAAAGTTCTTTTTCTTTCAAAGCCTCATTTGTAGTTCTTGTTACCCCGCGAGCAGATCTAGGAGGCTTTCCTTTAGAGAGAAATGGAAGGAAACTTCTCTCTTGGCCGAAAGACAAAAGGAAATCACAGGTAAAGTAAAGTCTGTCTGTAACTCTTAGCCAATGAAAATCAAGGCGAGTGTATTTCGGCCTACCAGACTCAATTTTCGCGCACTGGAAGCGCGTTTAGCCAACCTCGTTCCCAGATCCTTTCCCCTTCGCTTGGGGATTGGGCGGGCCATGCAATCCCCAAGCGAAGGGCAAAGGACCTGGGAACGAGGTTGGCATTTAGCAGGGCAGTTTACTTGGTGTATTTATAATTTCTAGGCTACGTGATGCCATTTGTTGCACGCAAAGTCTAACGTCCCATGGGAGTGATCGGAAAGCCTACTTCCTTCCACACGATGCAATGCAACTTGTTACGTTGCACGCAACACTTCGTGTCCACCCTTTTTCAGTTGCGTGCGCGCAAAGTTACAGAAGTTGAACTTCTGCAACTGCGCTTAAACTTTCGCTTAAACTTTTTCTTTACACTGAGTAATAGTTTTTGTGTGTCTACCCATCCAATGTTGCGCGCAACGTTGCAGAAATGAATAGAACTCGATCCTACATCTGTAATTGTTTCGCGCAACTGTTGCGGGGTGAGCTCATGGTGCAAATGTTGTTGCACTCAATGTAGAAAAGTTACAGGAAATGTTGCATCTAGTACTTCATTGGTTACATTTGTTCCATCCATAAGTCGGTCTGTTCGCTCCTCAGTTTGGGCAAGCTTCCTGTGGTGGCCGTTACCACCATCAGCACAGCCAAAATAACTAAGACTTATGAAATTAGTCTACTCATTGGTTAAACCATTAACATCTACCATAGCTTCAAAAGTTAGCACATTTGTATATACCTTATTATAGGAAATTAACGCTCCACGTATTGGAAATTAACGCGACTTAAATAAGCCACTTCACGCTTTCGTCCGCCATTTTGAATTGGGCAAACGCGCCAAAATCTATAGAAATCTGGATCACTTTGGCTTACCATAACTCGCCTCATTTTTATCGTATTTCTAAAAAAATATAATAATTGAAACGATATTGGCTTTGTTATTTATGCCTGTTTACATGATAGATATTGGAAGACTACAAGATGAGAAAAAGAGGATTTTTGTTTTCAAAATATAACGTAAATATATTAAGATCATTCGCAAAAAAAAACTGACTTGAAAAACGTAGTTAAAACACTTGTATTGGTCTTATTTTCAGTCCGACAAACGGCATGCATTCTGCAAATTATTGAAGTTTAAATTTTGAAAATCCTTCAAAATTGAGCAGAGTTATGGTAAGTCAAAGTGATCCAGATATAAATTTGGCCGCGTCTGCCCAAATTCAAAATGGCGGACGAAAGCTAGCGTGAAGTGGCTTATTAACGCGAATCGAGGGCAAAAATACTTCCAAATGAAGACCATTAACGCGAAAGACAAGCCAAAATACCATTTAAGTGAAATTAACGCGATGGACACACCGAAGATAACAATCTCTGAACACAACGCGAAGAAACTTTAGTTTAACAATTTTCAATTTGTTGTTTATATGAAATGACTAGCTTTTGTTATGTTATATCTACTAAACTAATGAGAAATTGCTAGAAATTCATATCGTGAAAATTAACATTCCACTTTATTAATGATATGGAAATTAACATTAAAATAAATTAACACGACTTAAATCAACGCGATTTTTTGAAATTCGCGTTAATTTCATGAAGCGTTAATTTTCTATAATAAGGTATCTCAGTCAACAACCGATCCCTTTGAATGGTATATATTGGTATATTAAAGGAAACTTTCGATCAAAATAGAGTTTTCAGTATTCATTTTATTTTAAAATGCTAAAAATGTTTAAAGTGTTATCATAAGGATCCGTATTTTCAGTCTTAAAAACTGAGATATGAATTCTATGGGAAAATGAAATCGCTGCAGAAATAACTGGCTAGCCTGACAAGCATTTTTACGTAAAATGTATCTCAAAACATTTTTCATAAAAATTGGTTCAAACCCACTCACTGCTTTTGCGCATGGCAATGTGCATGTTTTCTGTCCTGTCCCTGATTCGATTTGCGAGCCCGCGAATCCAAGCTGTCAAGGAAAGGGGTGCTACGAAAGTCAGTATTTGCGTGTACTTTTTTTCCCAGATGCCAATGCTGTCTCACCTTCAGT